>CM024757.1:136541729-136803316 GCA_014218235.1 Colocasia esculenta
GCGTTCCAACAACGCTCTAGGCAGAAGAAGAGAAGAATAGTACGGATCACTGAAGAAGGCATGCGGATATACACATGCTATGCCTCTAACATCAATCTGTTTGCCATAGCTGACCAAGCAGAAACCTCAAGTATGGAGCAACATCCCATGATATCTAATGCAGAAGGAGCAAGCTCGAGCCTGGCTTGACGGGTAAATGTGGAGGTGGACTCACCACCTCAGAATGAAGGAGGCATGGGGGCTGCTGACATTGCCACCACATCAAATCACCCTCTGGATCAGAGTCGGTTTGCTGAAAACCTAATATTAGGGTACCCTCATTGCCAAATTTAGAAATGGTAATGCAAGAAAATCAGAAGCTAAAAGCCATGTTAGAAAGCCTTATGCAACAATTGGGGATGGCGGCGCCACTGCCACCACAACAATCACCACCAGTACAGCCTCCAGAACAGGCACAACAGATATTGCAACCTCAGCAACTTCAACAAGCAAGCCAGCCAGCATTGCCCACAACGGCACTAGCCCTGAGAAATTTGCCGCCAAGTATTCCATGCATAGAACCTCTGGCCGAACAATCAATTGAAAATCCAAATTCAAATCATGGGGAAACTCAAGAAGTGCATGTCACAAAACAAAGGCTTGATGCACCACAATTAAATACCTCATTTGAAGGAACAATGGTCTCCCAGAGGGCCATGATTGAACAAATAATTGAAGCAAAGATGGCTGAGCAGAATGAGGGGTCTGCCACCTATGACCTGTATAGGGTATCATACCCTGTACACCTTCTCTTTAAAAAGCTCCCAGCAGAACACCCAAAGGTCCCTAAATTCTCAAAATTCAATGGGGATGGGTCCCCTCATGAACATATAGCTCATTACATGAGCATCATGGGAGAACTGGCAACTGAAGAGTCACCTTTTGAGGTACTTTTCAACATCACTTATTGGGTCAGCCTTCCAATGGTATGCCCGATTGAAGCCCAACTCAATAGTTGGTTGGGAAGATATGCAAAGGAAATTCTTTGAACGCTTTAGAGTGACAGAAAGAAGAGTCACTTTAGCAGAACCCATATCCTTAAAACAAAATAAAAATGAGTTTGCTCTGGACTTCATCAAAAGATGGCGTGACATGAGCATGAAATGTGAACAACCACCGGCACATGAAGATGCGGTGAAACTATGCCAAAGAAGTCTGAAGCCAGAAATCAAGGAAAAGCTCCTAGGGGTCAATATCCGGACATTTGAACATCTCAACAACACAGTGGCAGAGATAGAAATCTTCTTTGCCGAAAATCCCCACTGCTTCTTATGGAAGGGGTAAATCTCCTAAAGATGAAAACACCAGGTCATGAGAAGTAAATACCGTGGACTTTTCGGCAGCCCTGAAGAAAGCTGGGGGTAAGGGAGATACCCCCCGCCTCTTCAATTCAAAGAAAGAAGAAAGGAGATCAGCCCCCACCCTAAGTGAGAGGCTCAACACCCCTTACTTATTTACTAGGGAGCACACCAGAGAGTGTTGGACATATGTCTCCAAGAGAATCTCATGACACTCCCAGAGCCCAAGCGCCCAGAAGAAGCAGCAATGGTGGACAAACCCAATTATTGCCCATATCATCGCGTGCTGGGTCACACTCTAGAAAATTGTTATCTGTTCAAAAATCGAGTAGAAAAACTAATTCAAGCTGGAATTATTGACATGGCTGAGTACTTGGTGAATCCACCGAAGCCACACCAACAACCAAAGCTCACGTTCTCTGCCAACGTGATCCATGTTATGGCCCAGGCTAGGTCCCAATGAAAACCAAGCACAAATGGCGCAGGCTGGATAGCTAGATGAGCTATCCAGAGTCGCTGCATATCACTCCCGAGGGAGGTAGTGGAAGGTGCTATTTGGGCAACATTCCACCATGAGCAAGAAGAAGCTAGCTGGACCTTGATGAAAACAAACAAGAGGCCAGCCCCTAAGAAACTCCAAAAGAAAGAGCAACCTAGAAAGTCATACCTCGGTGGCGTCGCCCCACCTAAGGAAACAGCAAAAGAAGCAATCCTCCAAGAATGGCAGTCTTGAAAAAAAAAAGTCAAAAGAAGAATGAGAAGAGGAAGAATCTGCTGTTGAGATAAATAAGCCAATGCTCGTAGTGGCAATAAATGAGAAACCATCTCAAACACCAATTAAGGAGGGGGCAAAGGGTTTGGTACCCCTTAGAGCTGAACAACTCCCTCTAGAAAAAGAACGTGAGCCGGAAAGGGGCGACAATGCTGCAATCCTCCCTCCATCATAGACATGCAAGGGTTTAGCAAAAATGATGCCCCCTTAACAAGGCAAACAAAGGCAAAGAAATAGTGGGGGCATCTCCAAAAAGAAAAGGAAAAATCACTGTCAATAAAGAAACAACAACGACATTAAAGCTCAGCGTGCAGTTGGAGGATCCTGAGCGAAGGCCATTACATCTGCATAGGCCCATTGTCAAGCTTGGAACTAATGCCATCAGCCAAGTAATAGAAGTTGGCATACCACTGCCATTAAGTCGTATACAAACAAATGACAACCACTGGAGGTCCACACACTGGAGCCTCTAAAATTCTTTGTGGCCTACCATGCCGAAGGATAGCCAATAGTGTGCTATAAAGGGAAGCCTGTAGCCAAACAGCCTCCAGATAATTTTGGCTAAAAGATGCCATATAAATTGAATGAAATTGTCAAAGATCTGAAAGACATGCCAGAGCACATAAGGCAATATGCCGGAAGCAAAAGATTCAAGTTCAAAGTCGAACAAGAGCCAAGCTATATCAAGCAATGTGGTACCCTACCAATGTCAGGGGGCAACCACCATTCCCCCACAATGACAGAGGAGGTCTCGAATGGGGAGACACGGGAAGTTCCTGCAGTCTGCTATGTTGTAAATATTGTCAGCATAAAGCTTCCAATAATTGAAACAAGGATGGATGAGAATGATGCCCAGATGGACGAGGATCTCTCCACAAATGAAATAAGGGTTGTTCAAAACCCCAAAGAAAATTCAAGAAAAGGCTTATCCTTCCGAGAGCAAGAAGGGAAAGTATCAACCTATACATAAACTGACAGAGAAAGGAGCCCTATTCATATGGGACGACGAATGCCAGAAAGTCCTTGACAAAATCAATATTTGCTCAATCCTCCTATGCTGGGGGCACCTATCAAGGGCAAGCCTTTAATTGCGGCCATGTGTGCGTCACTGGGGGTATTACTAGTTTTAAAATGAAAAAAAAAGAAAGAAGAAGAAAAAAAAAAAAAATAAAAAAGAAGAAGAAGAGAAGAAGAAAAAAAAAAGAGGCAGCGCATGGCAGGTCCTTAACAACTCATCCAGTGCTAGAAGACTCCCCTCTGAATAAAGAATTGATTGATGAGGAGGTGCTCCCCGCTCAAGAAACTTATGAAGCACAAGAAACTCAACTTGAATATTGACAAATATATTTGATGGGGCTGCACGGGTTCTTTGAAGACTAATGGCACATCAACAAATATGGCAGGGGTAGGAATTGTCTTCGTAACCCCAGAAAAAGGGATATTGCATCATTCATGTGCTATCATGGAATCCCACACAAATAATGAAGCGGAATATGAAGCCCTCATAGTTGGCTTGGAAATCGCCCTAGAAATGGGCATAAAATGTATTGAAGTATTTGATGACTCATTGCTGGTCGTCAGACAAATGTTGGGCATTTTGAAGTTCGAAAAGAAGAATTGAAAACCTATTTGAGGCAGCCACAAGACTCAGCGACAAGTTCTACCACTTCAAAATAGAACATGTCAGAAGAAGTCAAAACTCTCAGGCTGATGCATTGGCTGAACTCGTATTTGCCCTTAAACTTTCCTTGAAGGGTGAACTGGGAATTACCACAAAAAAAATAGAAGATTGCTTCTAAGCACCCTAAATCGCCATGATGGTTTGACAACCTTCGAGGCAAATGAACTGGAAGAAAATGAAAGTCAAGAAGAAGATGATTGACGTATTCCCATTATCAAGATCAAAAATGGTTGGCTACTAGACAAAAGAGGGGAGCGAGTGCAATTGCTGCGAAGAGTTGCTTCCTACAAAATGATGAATGACACATTATATAAGTTCATACCTTAAAAGGACAAGTCGGTACTGCTGAGATGCCTATCTCCGAAAGAAGCCAAGATGGTCACGTGGGAGGTACATGCAGGACTGTGTGGAGCCCACCAATCTGGCTCAAAAATGAAAATCAACGTAAAAAGCAAAGGCTTCTATTGGCCAACAATGTTTGCAGATGGCGAGCAGCTTGCTCGAACCTGCCCTCAATGCCAGGCCTATGGGTCCGTGCCAAGAAAGCCGCCAAGCAAACTCCATCCAACAATGCCTACATGGCCATTTACTGAATGGGGAATGGACACAGTGGGTCCCCTCCCCACATCATCCAAGGGATATAAATACTTACTTGCTGCCACAGATTATTTCTCAAGATGGGGTGAGGCCATACCTTTGAAAGAAACTACTGGAGAAGCGGTGGCTCGCTTTGTCCGACACCACATCATATATCGATTCGGGGTTCCGAGTCGAATCATACCTGATAATGGCACTCCATTCAAAAAATCAGACAATATACAAATTGATATCAAAACTCCATATTGAGTGGAGGATATCAACAGTTTATTACCCTCAAGCCAACGGGTTAGCCGAAGCCTTCAACAAAATTTTATACAAGCTCATGGTTAAATTGGTAAATGGCCGAAAACACGATTGGGACGAAAAGATGCATGAAGCTCTATGGGCCTATCGCACCGTCTACAAAACTCCTACAGGATGCTCGCCCTTTTTCCCTAGTCTATGGGACCGAAGCGGTCATTCCTGTTGAAATTGAGCTCTCATCTTATAGGTTAGCTCTCCACTACGGGCTCCCTACTGACGAGGGGAGCGAAATTGAAAGACGGCTTAAAGAGTTGTCAAATTTGGAAGAAAAGCGTTTGGTTGCTTATCAACACCTTCAAAATTATCAAGCACGGATGTCCCGCGCTTTTGACAAGCTAGTAAAAGAAAGAGCTTTTAAAAAAGGAGATCTTGTCATGGTCAAGCAAAAAGACGTCATGGCCTCTCGTCCCAAAAGCAAATTCATAGCCAATTAGCTTGACCCATTTGTGGTCGACAAAGTGTTTGAAGGTGGCGCCTACACAGTAGTCGACCAAAAAGGAAATGTTATGTTCCCGCCTTTAAATGGCAGACACATGAAACTGTACCATACTCCTGAGTGTGAGTACGTCTACACAATGCAACAGGTGGATCTAACTTCGGTACATACTGAAGATATATAAGTGATCTCGCTGCAAGATCTTCCAAATGAATAAAAAAAAAAAAAAAAAAAAAGTGGCTTAAAAACGAGGTGCCCCGGTAGACTTGATCCATTACTTGTTAAAATGGATCAAGGGCGAAAATGCCTAAAACCCAGCTTAGGTGAAAACCCGAAAAGGCGCCTCAGGAAAAAACGGGAAACCCTGCTGCATGAAAACCCGAAAGGGCGTGCAGGTAAAAGAAAGAAGGGGCCAATTGTAGTGAACCCCCCCCCCCCCCCCCCCCCCCCCCCCCAAAAAAAAAAAAAAAAAAAAAAGGGCATCACAATTGGTATATCAAAAAAAAAAAAGAGAGGATACTTTCTCGACCTTTCTTAGAGCAAGATTGAGTATTCCGCACTCCTTAAAAAAGAAAAGACACAAGAGTTGTCAGTGACGAAACAACCCTTAAGTTCATTAAATGAATAATCCAATTCTGGGGCTATGACCGAGACAACGATGATTGTGTCTTTCCGCCCTTATAAGAAGTGTGGAAAACTCGAACTCTGCTCGAAGAAAGAGAGAATGAGAACCCAAACAAAAGAGAAAACTCTCATTCAAAAAAAAAAAGAAAGTTAAATCTCGAGCTTCTTTGGCTAACAAGCCGTCATGGCCAGTCAAAAAAAAAAAAGCTCAAAATCCAGACCTCTTGGCTAACAAGCCGTCAAGGCCAGTCAAAGGTCAAAACCCACGTCTTTTGGCTAACAAGTCGTCAAGGCCAGTCAAAAGTCAAATCCCGAGCTTCTTTGGCTAACAAGCCGTCTTGGCCAGTCAAAAAGCTCAAAATCCAGACCTCCTGGCTAACAAGCCGTCAAGGCCAGTCAAAGGTCAAAATCCATGTCTTTTGGCTAACAAGCCGTCAAGGCCAGTCAAAAGTCAAGACCCAAGCTTCTTTGGTTAACAAGCCGCCAAGGCCAGTCAAAAAGCTCAAAATCCAGACCTCTTGGCTAACAAGCCGTCAAGGCCAGTCAAAGGTCAAAATCCACGTCTTTTGACTAACAAGCCGTCAAGGCCAGTCAAAAGTCAAATCCCGAGCTTCTTTGGCTAACAAGCCGTCATGGCTGGTCAAAAAGTTCAAAATCCAGACCTCTTGGCTAACAAGCCGTCAAGGCCAGTCAAAGGTCAAAATCCATGTCTTTTGGCTAACAAGCCGTCAAGGCCAGTCAAAAGTCAAGACCCGAGCTTCTTTGGCTAACAAGCCGTCAAGGCTAGTCAAAAATCCCAAGATCCAAACCTCTTGGCTAACAAGCTGTCAAGGCCAGTCAAAGGGCAAAATCTACGTCTTTTGGCTAACAAGCCGTCAAGGCCAGTCAAAAGTCAAATTCCGAGCTTCTTTGGCTAACAAGCCGTCACGGCCAGTCAAAAAGCTCAAAATCTAGACCTCTTGGCTAACAAGCCGTCCAGGCCAGTCAAGGGTTGAAATCCATGTCTTTTGGCTAACAAGTTGTCAGGACCAGTCAAAAGTCAAATCACGAGCCCTAGAGGAGCCTCAATCCTCTAAACATATTTACGGCTCTCAGGGAAGCCTCTAATTCCCTACTATACATAAATTCAAACTCTCAATCTATGGCTCTCAGGGAAGCCTCTGATTTCCTACTATATATAAATCCAAACCCTCAATCCATGGCTCTCAGGGAAGCCTCTAATTCCCTACCATACATAAATTCAAACTCTCAATCCATGGCTCTCAGGGAAGCCTCTAATTTCCTACCATATACAAATTCAGATTCTAACGGCTCTTAGGGAAGCCTTTAATTCCCTACCGACTATAAACCCAAGCTTTTGGCCAACACACCGTCAAGGTCGGCCAACCTAATTAAAACCCAAGAACAAATTCAAATTCCAACGGCTTTCAGGGAAGCCTTTAATTCCCTACCGCACATAAACCCAAACCCTTGGCCAACACACCATCAAGGTCGGCCAAGTCAGCCAAAATCCAAATCCAAATTCTCGCGGCTATCAGGGAAGCCTTTAATTCCTTACAAAAAAAAAAAGAAAAAAGAGAAAAAAAAAGAAAATAAGAAATAAAATAAATAGGGGCTTAAAAAGGAGGTGCCCCGACGGACTTGGTCTATCACTTCATCATAGATCAAGGGCAAAAAGGTCTAAAACCCGGCTGAGGTGAAAACCCAAAAGGGTGCCTCAGGCAAAAATAGGTAAACCCCTCAACGCGAAAACCTGCAAAGGCTTATTGGAAAAAGCTAGAGGGGGCCAAGCTTGGCGAAAACCCGAAAGGGTGCTGGGGTTGGTAATGTGAACAAAAAAAATCAATCAAATCAAATCACGTGCCCGAAGGAGCCTTAATCCTCTCACCCAAATCACGTGCCGAGGGAGCCTCAATCCTCTCACGCAAATCACGTGCCCGAGGGAGCGAGCCTCAATCCTCTCACCCAAATTGCGTGCCCGAGGGAGCCTCAATCCTCTCACCCAAATCACATGCTCAAGGGAGCCTCAATCCTCTCACCCAAATCACGTGTCCGAGGGAGCCTCAATCCTCTCAACCAAATATGAGCCAGAGGGAGCCTCAATTCTCTCATTCAAATCATGTGCCCGAGAGAGTCTCAATCCTCTCACCCAAATTACGTGCCCGAGAGAGCCTTAATCCTCTCACCCAAATCACGTGCCCGAGGGAGTGTTGAACGGTAAAAGTGTGACATGTTCATGTCAGTAAAAATTACAGATAATGGTCCAGTGACTTGGCCATTTGAAGCCTATTTGTGGCGGACAACCGTTCAAGTCATGGATATGATGAAAGGGGCCGTTGAGCCATGAAGATTAAATGCTGGTTATTAACGGGCCTGCTTCCAATACATTATCAACAGTCTGCTCAGAGGCCAAATAAGTTGTGATTTAAAATGACCCCAAGGTTATTTAAGTTACAAACTTATCAGTGGGATTCTTCCCCAAAGTTCGACAGGAGAGTTCCGGCCCTTAAAGTGGCGCCCGGATTCCCGGTTAAATTGAAAGTACAAAGAGAATATGTCTCCGTCCAGAGTACAAGCGCGGAAGAAATCCGGCAGCACAAGGTCTATAGACCGAGTACGAAGGACAAGTACAAAGAACAAGCGCGAGGAAGAACTCCGAGGCTTGCAAAGGCACCCTCCGATCGGGCAGAACTCCGAGAAGTCGGGCAGAACTCCGAGAGAGAAAGAAAAACTCCAGCACTTGGGCAAGATGGCCTTGTAAATGAGGGTGTAGGGGGGGTATTTATAGACAAAACCCCCCTCCCCTCCCTCTCTCTCCATCGGTTAGGAAACCCCTAACCGATGGTGACCTCAAGATGAGGTCACCATCGGTTAAGGGGTTCTCCCCTTCAACCGATGGTGATTCATCATCGGTTGAGGGGGGGATTTCCCCAACCGATGGTGACCTCATGTGAGGTCACCATCGGTTAAGGGGACAGTCCCTTTAAACCGATGGTGAATCACCATCGGTTGGCAACCCCAACCGATGGTGACCTCATGATGAGGTCACCATCGGTTAAGGGGGGATGACCCCTTAACCGATGGTGATTCACCATCGGTTAAGGGCCCGAGGTCACCATCAGTTGGCCTCCCCCAATCGATGGTGATTCACCATCGGTTGGGGGAGGTTCCTCCTCTCTCCCACGCATGTAAGGGGCCAAAACCCCTATAAATACCCCCCCTATTCCATAAGAATGGGGGGGTCTTCCATCTTGCTCCGGCGAAGCCCTGTTGGGTCTTCCATTTGCTCCGGCGAAGCCCTGTTGGAAAAATCCCAGAAAAATAGAAAAGAGCATTTGCTCATCCCCTCTCTCATTCCCAAATCCCTCTTGCTTGGTGTGTGAAGGTACAAATCCCCTTCTTTAGCCCGATAGGCCAGACGTGGAGAGGAGAGCTGTCGGCGTAATCGTCATCGACATTCCTTCTTAATCCCCATCCCCCACATCGAGCAAGTCTCTGTGGGGTGATATTCCCGGGGTTTAAATGCCGTCCATATCGAGCAAGTCTCTATGGACACATGGTATTTAAATACCCATGTTCTCCCTGCCCATCGAGCAAGTCTCTGGGATGGTGGATTTTGTGCTTGTATGTATATGTTTTCTTGAGGAGACTCTGCCCAAGCAGAGGTTCTGTCCAAGGACATATTCGTATATTCACAAATTTGTGTTCTTATATATATGTTTCTTAAGACGAAACTCTGCCCAAGTGGAGATTCCGTCCAAGAACACATATATAAAGATTACAAATTTGTAATTATACAAATATGTTCCTTAAGGAGAATCTCGCCCAGGCAAAAATCTTTCTCAGGGGACATATCCATATAAATACAAATTCGTGTTATATGTATATGTTTCTTAGAGGAAACTTTGCCCAAGTGGAGGTTCTGCCCAAGAACATATTCGTATATTCACAAATTTATGTTCTTATGTATATATTCCTTAGGGGGAAACTCTGCCCAAATGGAGACTCCTCTAAGAACATATCTATAAAATCACAAATTTGTGCCTATACGCATATGCCTCTTAGGAGGAATCCTGCCCGGACAAAAGTTCCCTCTAAATTCATATTCGTATAATCACAAACTTCATGTTTATATTAATGTATTCCTTAGTGGAATCTCTGCCCGAATAGAGACTCTGCCCGAGAATGTATCTATATAATCGCAAATATGCCCCATTGTGTATATGTTTCTCAAAAGGGAATCCCGTTCATACGGGGGCACCTTCCCATCGGACACTCTGCTCAAATAGAGATATCGTTTGAGAATATATTCACAAAGTGCAAATTTGTGTTTATACACATATATCTCTTTAAAGCAAAATCCCTCCGGGCAAAGTTTCTCCCGAGAACATATGAACATAAGCATACGCCCATATAAATACACCACTATAAGGACACCCTGCCTAAGCAGGGACTCGCCAAGACATACTCATATATTCAAAAAAAAGGGGATTGTGATAATATACACACATCCAAAGAAAAAGAAGGATAAGACAAGAACTGCGCTCAGATACTCCAAATGGGAGCACATATGCACCTCCACGAGAACCATACCCGTGGAAATGGACTTTGGATAGTAATCACAATGGGACAAGGACTTCCATGGAGATACATCCATATGCTCTCCGGAAATTGTACCCGTACAAGTGCGAAATGAGGAGAAAAGAAACCCTACCTCAAACTCGGACTTTATTCAAAAATGGCATTGTGAAAGAACCTCATATAAAAATTTCCACAGTTATCCTTCTAATACGGAAGTATTGCTTTGGGTTATAATACCCCCAAGTTCAAAATCAATATCCACGGGTATATACCCGTTCATAATAACAACCCTTATGTTTTCCCAAATAAAATGTCTAATCAACCCTTTTGCAAAAAAAGAAAAGACCTCAAATAGGTCCACGGGTATATACCCGTTCCCCTCTTCAAAAATCAAACTTTGGACTCCGAAATGGCAGTCATTTCAAAAAATGAAATATCCAAAGCAAAAGCATTTCAAAATAATCAAAAGAAACAAAAACATGTCATGATCAGGATTTTCAAAGAGCATACGTATTTTTCTCGTCCTTTACTATGAATGGTATTCGGGTTAAAACCGGTATTAAATAATACCAAGTGTCTTAACTCGATGTAAATGTAACATCGATTCCGGTCGATGGAGACAGAGGTCCAGCACATGCTACCCTAATCGCCTGATGAGAATAGACATGGGACTCAAGGAGTTCAGATTAAAAAACGGCGCACCCGTCCGTTCGCGGACACAACCTGTCCGTTTCACGGACACCATACCCGTCCGTTCCCCGGACACTAAAATTCTTCTTCCGCATCGCGCGGACTCTTTTTCTGTCTGCTAGACAGGCTGGCACGCCCCACAAATAACCAAAATTCAAAAAAATGGGAAATGAATGAATACATGAACCAAATGAAACGAAACGAGCGGATAAAACCGAGAGCAAAAAAGTGTGAGAGAAAAAGAAAAAAAACATATTTTTTTCCCCGTGTCAACAGGGAGCCTCAATCCTCTCAACCAAAGATGAGCCCGAGGGAGCCTCAATCCTCTCAACCAAAACATGTATCCGAAGGAGCCTCAATCCTCTCACCCAATCACGTGCCCGAGAGAGCCTCAATTCTCTCATTCAAATCATGTGCCCGAGAGAGCCTTAATCCTCTCACCCAAATCACATTCCCGAGAGAGCCTCAATCTTCTTAACTAAATATGAGCCCGAGGGAGCCTCAATCCTCTCAACCAAAACATGTGCCCGAGGAGCCTCAATCCTCTCACCCAATCACGTGCCCGAGAGAGCCTCAATTCTCTCATTCAAATCATGTGCCCGAGAGAGCCTCAATCCTCTCACCCAAATTACGTGCTCGAGAGAGCCTTAATCCTCTCACCCAGATCACGTGCCCGAGGGAGCCTCAATCCTCTCACCCAAAACCACGAGCCCGAGGGAGCCTCAATCCTCTCATCAAAATTATGGTCCTAGAGAAGCCTTAATTCTCTAACACAAGCATGTTATGGGGAGCCCTAATCCTCTAAATGAAATAGCTTACGGCTTTTGGGGAAGCCTTAAAACCCCCATTATCAATAAAGATCACATGTGGATGTTGAAACTCAGAAGCACAATGTATATAGCAAATAAAAGTTCTCATCCCAAGACAGGCCCTTGGGATAGCCCAAAAAAAAAGAGAAGTCAAAATGAATGGATATCATGTACTGATGCTAAAAACAACATTTCTCAAGCAACTCTATGCTCTAGTGTCGCCTGTCCTCAGAAGGTCAACATGTACACAAGAATGGCCCGAACAGCTCTGTCATGCATAAGCAAGGTCATCATCTTACGCCAATTCATGGCTTGCACGATTTGTGTAGAAGTTATAGCAGTCTCTGCTTGCAAAACAGCCAGTTGGGTCTCCAAATTGGTCCAACTCTGTAAGTCGAAAACAATCGAAGATCAGATTTTGCTGAAGAAGAATGAGAAAAGGAAAAGATAAAGTAGCTTATCAAAAGAAATATTGCAGCAAAGTCACAATTCTCGATACATAAAGCAAATCTTTGGCATTGTTGTCATGTCAAATATATGTATGAGATAATGATCCATGGTACTGCAAATCCAAAGGAAATGGAAAGTTTGCTGCAAGTATGTCACAGACTGTGACATGTCAAATTCACAAGTATAACATCTCCAACGTGGATCTCAAGAAAGTCACCGAAATGAATTGGCAGAATAACGCTCTGAAGGGCAACATGTGCTAAAATACAACTGGAAAGATGCACACGAGACAGTCGCCCTATGTTTCACTCTCGGACGCCAGTCTCGTGGGGGGCATTTGTTGTACTAAAATTTCTTCGGCCCTTTTATTCCGGAAGTAGCATGAAAAGAAGAAGAAAACAGAAAAAGAAAAAAAAAACTCACCTCCGTGGCTTGCATCTCCTCTGCCGCCGCCTTTGTTTGGCTCTCCCACAATGAGAAGGGGAAGAAAGAGGCGCAGGGGAGGAGAGGGTGCCGCCGCTGGCCCCTACTGAACCGCCGGCGGCCCCCACTGCTGCTGCCGTCGTCGCCCACTTGGGGTGGCTGCCGCCGCGGCGGCCCTTGCCGCAGCTGCCGCTGCTCAGGCAGCTGCCGTCGCTGCCGCCCTGGTCCTCCGCCGCTGCCGCCATCGCTGCTGCCCACCGCTGTCGGCCAAGCGAGGAAGAAGAGAGGAGGAGGGGGGCCGTGCGCCTCCTCCCTCCCCGCAATCTCCCTCTCGCGCTCTCACCCTCTCTCCCGATGCCCTAAAGGGCATAAACACAAAGAGAAAAAGAAAGAGAGGTAGAAAAGAAAGAAAGAAAAGAAGAAACGAGGGGAAATATGTAAAAATCCAAATGGCCGGGACGGCGTTTTTGGCAGGGATGATGTTTATGGCTGGGACAGTGTTTTATGGCCGGGACGGGGTCGTTCCCCACCCCCTATAAAAGCACAGGGGTGCCCCAAGCTATGGGGGAGATTTTCGGAAGCTTCAACACAGAGCAAGGCTCTGGGACTGCAAGGCGGTCTGGGAAAAGGGTCTGCAAGGCAGTCCTAAAGAATATTGTGCAAGGCACAATTTGAATTTTCTCAAATCTTAAGCAAGGTCCATTGGGCTTCCTTTATTGGGCCAAACTTCTTATTGGGCCTCAAATTGCTTATTGGGCTGAACTTGTATTTTTCATGCAAATGATTATGATGTTTCATGCTTAATGGGCCTAATGATGCTTCATGGGGCCGACATTTGACGTACTCTCACATGTGATGTTTAATGGGCCTATTGGGCTTATTTTACTTATTTAATCACGCCTTATATGAATAAGTACACGTAGTGTCACGTTTATTTCGAACTTTTCACTACTTGGTTTCTTAATCAAAATCAATCAATTTTTCAACCAACCTTAACAAAATATTTCACAAACATTGTTATTTAATTTTCAATAACATAATAATAACAAACAAGTCATGTCTCATGTTATTTTTGATCCACCTTAAGTTAATCACTTTTTAAATCAAATAAATAAATGAAAACATTAATATAATCCACATAATCATAATTTAATTAAATAAATAATGAAAATAATTAAAAAATGAAACCAATGATTTTAAAATACCAAAAAATGAGTAAATGGATTTAAAAATCAATAAAAAATGAAACAAATATCAGAAAAATTCCAAAAAAATAGATTGCATGCTAGTAACTTTATTCTCTTTCATGTACAATTCATGTCATTCAATTGTGAGTCACGCTCTTCTATTTCAAAGGGGGTTGTCTGATAGTTAATCAAGGGTATTCAGCATTTGTGCTGATGTAATTAACACTAACCGAGGTTAGTGAGGGAGGTTAAACGAACTAAATAAGACCATGTCCATGTAAATAAATAAAAGCCAAATAAATCAAATTCAAAGATAAATTAAAATTTTTAAAAAAGTTTAAAAATATTCTCATAGGTCAAAATCCCTTTCAAATGAAGAGAGGGAATTATTCATCAAGTCGGCATCAAATCCCTACAGTGAAGTAGAAGTTCAGAAAAGAAGAACACTTCAAAAAGGATACGTTGCGGAAGAAATCCGGCAGCACAAGGTCAATAAGACCAAAGAATAGTACAAAGAACACATGCAGCAGAAAGCTCCAAGCACTTGCAAACTCAACCCTTCGCCGGGAAATCTCCGAGGAAAGGGGCAAAGGTCCAACAACATTAACATCTCCCTAAGAAGACATGGGGGGTGTATTTATAGGCAAACCCCCCATATGTTACCGATGGGAGCTTCCCATCGGTTAAGGGGTTTAAACCCCCAATCGATGGAGCCTTCCATCGGTTAAGGGGAGTACCCTTAACCGATGGAAGCCACCCATTGGTCAAGGGGTTTCCCCCCAACCGATGGAGCTCTTTCTAACCGATGGTGCTCTTCCATCGGTTAGGCCATCGGTTGGGGGGAGCCTTCCATCGGTAGGGGAGATGCCCCTTAACCGATGGAAGGGTTCCATCGGTCAAGCCTAACCGATGGAACCTTCCATCAGTTAGGCCCTCTCACCCCCTGTAGCCAAGGGGGGGCTTTTTTGGGGATCCCTTGCTTGATCCCTGGCTTGATCCTTTGCTGGGCCCCTTTTTGGATTCCTCAATTGCAAAGAAATCTGAAAAAAGAAAAGGCTCTCTTACAAGGAAGTTCTAGCTTGCTCATAAAGGTTCCTCCGCTCGGTGTGAAGGTATTCGCCTCCGCTCGGTGTGAAGGTATTTGTCCTCGACAAGGAAAAGAGAGGTCGTCTCCCTCCGGCTACGAAATCTTCTTAATCTCCCTTCATGTCGAGTTAGTCTCCTTGGGGGTTTCAAAAAAAAAATCCAAATGTAACCCATACCTCCACATCGAGCAAGTCTCTTTGGAGGTAAAAATTAAATTGCGCTCGTGTGCTTTGGGGTTTAAATACCTTCCATGTTGAGCAAGTCTCCATGGGTATAAGGTATTTAAATACCTTCGTGTTCTTGTGTTCTAAATGCTTCTATGTCGAGCAAGTCTCCATGGTATAAGCATTTAGGCACATATGTTCTTCCCTCTCGTCAAGCAAGGCTCCGAGATGGGTAAGTTTTTGTGCTCATATGTATATGTTTCCTAAGGAAACTCTGCCCAAGTGGAGGTTCTGCCTGAAAATATATTCATATGTTCACATGTATATATATTTTCTAAAGGAAACTCTGTCCATGCGGAGGTCCTACTAGAAAAAATACCCATATGTTCACAATATATGTTCATATGTATATGTTTTCTAAAGGGAACTTTGCCCAAGGGGAGGTTCTGCTCGAAAACATACCTATATGTTTACAAATATATGTTCATATGCATATGTTTTCTAAAGGAAATTTTGTCGAAGCGGAGGTTCTGCCCGAAAATATACCCATATGTTCGTATGTATATGTTTTCTAAAGGAAACTCTGTCCAAGCGGAGATCCTGCTAGAAAATATACCCATATGTTCATAAATATATGTTCATATGTATATGTTTTCTAAAGGAAACTCTGCCCAAGCGGAGATCCTGCTAGAAAATATACCCATATGTTCACAAGTATATATGTTTATATGTGCATATTTTAAAGGAAGACTCTGTTCGTGTAGAGACTCTGCCCTAAAATAATACGACCATATACTCATCAAATATATGTTCGTATACTTATACGGTAACTCTGCCTATGTGGGAGCTCTGCCTAGATCCACAGTGGTACATACCCGCTCATTTTCCAAATTACATATTAAACTCCCGAATGGAGCCTATATTCTTTCTAAAATAAAATCTCTTTTCAAAGCAAGTCTACTCCGTCCGATATAAAAAATGAAACACCGCGTTACCATTTTCTAGAAAAAATGCAAAACCTCTCGACTTTGCTATCAATGGTATTCAGGTTAGAATTAATGTAAAAATAACGTCAAAGGCTTTTAATCCGATGTAAACAAAACATCGATTCCGATCGATGGAGACAGGGGTCCAGCACACGCTACCCTAATCGCCTGATAAAATAAAATCACGGAACAAATAAGTTCAAAGTAAAACTAGCGCACTCGTCCATTCCTTGGACGTAAAAATTTCTCTCTGCAATGCGCGGATTTAAACTCTGTCTGCTAGACAGACTGGCACGTCCCGCAAGGCAAAATAAATGAATAAAAAATCAAATCAAACTCAAATACCAAATAAAATACATACACAAAACTTTCCGCGTCCGACAGCTGGCAAGCCCGGTGGGACATCTTCTCACCATTCATAACAAAAGTCGAGGTTTATGCATTTTCTTCTTAAAATTCTAATGTCGGTGTTTTCCTTGAAGGTGAAACTCGAACAGAAAAGCAAAGTTCAAATTTCTGGAGATGGCCGTCACCTACGGACCGCTCGTCATCAACAACCACGCCAGGTTCGGCTACCTGGCGACTCCGATCGTGTTCGAAGATTTTTCAACTATCGTCGGGTCCTCTTACTTCTTAGGGGTGGTCCCGGTCCAACAAGAGGAGGGTGCTGCTCAAAAGTCTCCCTCCAACAAATCAACAAAGAAGACTGGCAGGATCTATGGGCATGTCAAAGCTCGTCCTGCTACTACCAACAAGGGCACCAAAATGCCCTCAAAAGATGTTGCTGCCAAGGGGGTTGAACCCCGTCCAACTTAAATTCGGAGCTACTCGGTTCGAGTAATCTCCTTGAAGTTGTAGTTGCCGTCCCCTCACAACGGGGGCAATACAAAAATCACAAAAACAAAAGGTCGTCTGCTGCTACCTCAAGATCTGGCAAGTCCATCATGGTCGGAAGCCTGCGGGTGCGGCTTGACGGAAGCCAGCCTATCATTCCTCGTGATAGGCATGTTCCCACAATTCCTACCTCAAACTGCTTCTCAGTTTTGCGGTGGTTCCGAGAGAAATAAGAAGATTCCAAGGCGGAGGCTGACGTCAAGAAAAAGACCCAGCGGTCCACCAAGCTCAAACAAATCTGGGTTCCCAAAAAGAAGGCCTAGAAATTCAAGAAAGCTCAAGTAGATCCACCAGAGGTTGTTGGAAGGAGAAGTGATGCCAAATATGCTTCTCTTCAACATATTGAATCCAAGCGCCTCAACAGACAAAAAAGAAAAGGAATGTACAGAAATCAAACTATGCCCCTTAAGGCCCGGAGAATATCTGGGTGGTCAAAGAAAATCCAATTCAACAATTCAAACCTCGCATATCGGTCTTCGACCGTATATCGCGAATCTCGGTCTTTGACAGGCTAGGGGCAATTCCTAATGCCGATATCCGTTCATCCAAAAGACGACGTGCCACTTGGGCAGCGGAAGAGAAACTCAGGCTCAGGATCTTCTCATGCTACGCTTCTGGGAAGGACTCCGGCGAACTGGCGGAACAAATTGCGGAAGCCACTCCAAATATTCCCTCTGAGGCTACTCATCCCAACACCAGACAATTTGCCAGAAGAAACCGCCAACTTGGCGGGCAAGCTGGGACGTCTTGACTCTTGTTAAGCTCTACCTCATATTGAGCCCCAACATGAGGAAATTCAAATTCCCTTCTTTGAAGAAGGAAATATTCAAGTTGAGGAAGACAGACTCCCTGCCTCTACTATCAATCCCGTCGTCGACTTGCCTACAAGGGAGAATTTCTAAGCAATGTCAGACGATGATAAATATCAAGTCATGCAGCAGTGACATTCTGAAATGGCCACGCTCTTACATGAAATGAGGTAGCTAGCAACTTCAAGCCTTCGACAATCTATGGAGCCAGTCTCTACTCAAAATCAACGACAAAGTCAGCATCCGGATGAATCTGCCCCGGCAAATCATCCGGCGACTTCCACAATTGGTCTTCTTCCCCAAGCTACGAGTCAGGATATCATTGACCCGTCCAACACCATACCTCCTCAAATGGGAGCAATGCAAGATATTGCCATACAAAGGCATATGATTGAAAAAGTCATTGAAGACAAATTTGCTCAACAAGACGAAGGGACTGGGTTGCGGACTTATATTCTGTCCTATATCCGGTACATCATCAACTCAAGAGGTTGCCACTGACATTCCCTAAAGTCCCAAAACTACAAAAGTTTGATGGACATGGGTCACCACGGGAGCATTTGGCACATTATATTATTGCCATGGATGATCTTGCCCTTGAGGAATCATATCTCCTCCGATATTTTGCAACTTCCTTGACTGGTGTTGCATTCCAATGGTATTCAAAGCTAAAGTTCAATTCAGTTGTTGATTGGGCTGATCTGCAAAATAAATTCATCAACCGTTTCCAGACGGCTGAAAGAAAAGTCTCCCTTGCCGAGCTATGCTCCCTCAAGCAAAAGAAAGGGGAATCGACACTTGACTTCATCAAAAGGTGGAGAGAGTTTAGCATGAAATGCGACAACCCTCCTACCCAAGAAGATGCAATTACTATCTGCTGGCGAGGTCTTGTCGCGGTAATCAATGAGAAACTCTTGGGGGCAAATATGAAGAGTTTCGATCAACTAAATTCTGTTGTAGCAGAAATTGAGATGTTCTTAGCCGAACAAATGACTCATACATCTCACAAAGGCAAGCTCCCTAAAGAGCGCAATCCGACAGGGAAAGAGGTCAATGTTATCGACTTCTCACCTGGCAATGAAGCAAAGGGGGCAGGAACACCCCCGCTGGGGGTGTCCTAGCAGCAGAGACTCCCCGCGGGGGGGGGGGGGGGGGGGGGGGGGTGTTTTGTGCAGGTCTGGGGGGTATTTTTCTGGGGATTTTCCTTTGTTATTTTTTTTGTGTCAACAACAGGCTGGCACGTCCCGCAAGGCAAACTAAATGAATAAAAAGTCAAATCAAACTCAAATACCAAATAAAATACATACACGAAACTTTCCGCGTCCGACAACAGTCTTAATGACAACTTGATTCACTCATTAGCATGGTTTAGTGAACAAGCTTGAAAAACTGTAGGTTTATTTGATGCAAGGTTCGCCACATCAGGAAATCGGGGTGAATCGGCTTTTTCCTTATTCGCCACGAATTCGCCAGAATCGGACTGATTCGCATGGGAATCGGATGGGAATCGGTCCGATTCGATGGGAATCAGGCGAATCGGGTTTCTCCTGATTCGATCCGATTTGGCCGAATCGGACCGATTCTATCCGATCCGGCAAACCATGATTTGATGTATGCTTTGGTCACTTATATTTGTAAACAGGGTCAGCTGTTTTTCTTTATAGTTTGTTAACGGTGAAGAGTAACTTGTTTACCAATTGTTGTTTGACTCACGTTGATTAAATTATAAAAGGGAAAATATGCCTTTTTGACCTGTTTAATGGCTCAAACCATGGTTTACTAACTTGTTCTGATTTGTGGCAACTTATATGAGTTCATTGATTTTTTTTGGATTTTGTTAAAGGCCCAAACTCAAACCCAAAACCTAGGTGTTAGGTTGAGGGAATTGAAATCCTCTACAGGTCAAGATGAAAGTGCCTATAGATTATCCAATATGGGACGAAACCTTGACATTCCCCTGGTATAGAACCCGAATTGTTACAGTATAGACTTGGATGTTTATGACATAAATGGTGCTATTGGATGGGTGAAGAGGTTTGACGTGAAAAGCCTAACTCTGATACCATGTTAAGGGACTGAACTGAAACCCAGAATCTAGAGTATAGGTTGAGGGAATCTTCTACAGACAAATGGGGAATGGGCCCACCGATTATCTGATGTGAAATGAAACCTTAACAGATTTGATGAGTTGTTAAGAACTGATAGAAGGCAGCTTATTTACTTCTAAACGAATTGGTTGACTCGACTTGCACAAGCCAGTATGAATTGTCGCAAATCAGATGGGAGTTGATATGAGTTGACTCAAAATTAGTTGAACCTTAATAATGAATCAGCTAACATTGGCTTGGACAGGCTCATGAATAATAAATGAGCCTAGCTCATTTAGAATTCAAAATAATGATTGGGCTTGAACTCAGTGTGCTTATTAAATTAATCAAACTTTAACTGAACTAGAAACAACTTGCTTAATATTCAACTAGTCAGAGCTGGCTTGAATCAAGCTCCACTAGTGGAGGAATCAAGCTTGAGTAGAGAAAAGGTAAAGGTTTATAAACTCATGCAGTTTATGGTTTTCCTTTTTCATGTTTTTTGCTTAGAAACCATTCTTACCACAGAAATTGCAAATTTGCCACTATGATTAATTGCCTTAAAAAAATGAATATTTCTCTTAGATTTTTTTTACCCTGTTAGGTCAATAATTATATGACAGAGATGCCCTCCTCTCTTCTACCCCCTCTCTCTCTCTCTCACCAGCGCTAGTGATGGAACCACCCCAGTATCCTTGTCCCTCTCAATTCTTTTCATCAGGGGTAAATTTGACTTTTTCTATTGTAAGTGATGTCTGGTAATGTCCATGGCAAATTGGATATTTTAAATGATATTTTTTTTAGGATGGCAGGTGTTGAACGGTAAAAGTGTGACATGTTCATGTCAGTAAAGATTACAGATAATGGTCTGGTGACCTGGCCATTTGAAGCCTATTTGTGGCGGACAATCGTTCAAGTCATGGATATGATGAAAGGGGCCGTTGAGCCATGAAGATTAAATGCTGCTTATTAACGGGCCTGATTCCAATACATTATCAATAGCCTGCTCAGAGGCCAAATAAGTTGTGATTTAAAATGACCCCAAGGTTATTTAAGTTACAAACTTATCAGTGGGATTCTTCCCCGAAGTTCGACAGGGGAGTTCCGGCCCTAAAGTGGCGCCCGGATTCCCGGTTAAATTGAAAGTACAAAGAGAATATGTCTCCGTCCAGAGTACAAGCGCGGAAGAAATCCGGCAGCACAAGGTCTATAGACCGAGTACGAAGGACAGTACAAAGAACAAGCACGAGGAAGAGCTCCGAGGCTTGCAAAGGCACCCTCCGATCGGGCAGAACTCCGAGAAGTCGGGCAGAACTTCGAGAGAGAAAGAAAAACTCCAGCACTTGGGCAAAAAGCCTTGTAAATGAGGGTGTAGGGGGGTATTATAGACAAAACCCCCCCCCTCCCTCTCTCTCCATCGGTTAGGAAACCCCTAACCGATGGTGACCTTAAGATGAGGTCACCATCGGTTAAGGGTTAAGGGGTTCTCCCCTTCAACCGATGGTGATTCAACCGATGGTGATTCATCATCGGTTGAGGGGGGATTTCCCCCAACCGATGGTGACCTCATGTGAGGTCACCATCGGTTAAGGGGACAGTCCCCTTAACCGATGGTGAATCACCATCGATTAAGGGGACAGTCCCCTTTAAACCGATGGTGAATCACCATCGGTTGGCAACCCTAACCGATGGTGACCTCATCATGTGAGGTCACCATCGGTTAAGGGGGGATGACCCCTTAAACGATGGTGATTCACCATCGGTTAAGGGTCCAACCGATGGTGACCTCATCCGCCTCCCCCAACCGATGGTGACTCACCATCGGTTGAGGGAGGTTCTCTCCTCTCCCCCACGCATGTAAGGGGCAAAACCCCTATAAATACCCCCCCTATTCCATAAGAATGGGGGGTGATCCATCTTGCTCCGGCGAAGCCCTGTTGGAAAAATCCCAGAAAAATAGAAAAGAGCATTTGCTCATTCCCTCTCTCATTCTCAAATCCTCTTGCTTGGTGTGCGAAGGTACAAATCCCCTTCTTTAGCCCGATAGGCCAGGCGCGGAGAGGAGAGCGGTCGGCGTAATCGTCATCGACATTCCTTCTTAATCCCCATCCCCCACATCGAGCAAGTCTCTGTGGGGTGATTTCCCGGGGTTTAAATGCCGTCCATATCGAGCAAGTCTCTATGGACACATGGTATTTAAATACCCATGTTCTCCCCGCCCATCGAGCAAGTCTCTGGGATGGTGGATTTTATGCTTATATGTATATGTTTTCTTGAGGAGACTCTGCCCAAGCGGAGGTTCTGCCCAAGGACATATTCGTATATGCAAATTTGTGTTCTTATATATATGTTTCTTAAGACGAAACTCTGCCCAAGTGGAGATTCCGTCCAAGAACACATATATAAAGATTACAAATTTGTAATTATACAAATATGTTCCTTAAGGAGAATCGCCCAGGCAAAAAAACTCTCTCAGGGGACGTATCCATGTAAATACAAACTCGTGTTATATGTGTATGTTTCTTAGAGGAAACTCTGCCCAAGCGGAGGTTCTGTCAAGAACATATTCGTATATTCACAAATTTATGTTCTTATGTATATGTTCCTAGGGGAAACTCTGCCCAAATGGAGACTCCCCTAAGAACATATCCATAAAATCACAATTTGTGCCTATACGCATATGTCTCTTAGGAGGAATCCTGCCCGGACAAAAGTTCCCTCTAATTCATATCCGTATAATCACCAATTCATGTTTATATACATGTATTTCTTAGTGGAATCTCTGCTCAAACAGGGACTCTGCCGAGAACTATCTATATAATCACAAATATGCCCCATTGTGTATATGTTTCTCAAAAGGGAATCCCGTTCGTACGGGGGCATCTTCCCATCGGATACTTTGCTCAAATAGAGATACCGTTTGAGAATATATTCACAAAGTGCAAATTTGTGTTTATACACATATATCTCTTTAAGGCAAAATCCCCCTGAGTAAAGTTTCTCCCCGAGAACACATGGATATAAGCATATACCAATATGAAAATATCTCTGCAAGGACACCCTGCCTAAGCGGGGACTCGCCAAGACACACTCATATATTAAAAAAAAAAGGACTGTGATAATATACACACATCCAAAGAAAAAGGGAAATAAGACGAGAACCGTGCTCAGATACCCCAATGGGAGCACATATGCACCTCCACGAGAACTATACCCGTGGAATGGACTTTGGACAAAAAATCACAATATGACAAGGACTTCCATAGAGATACATCCATATGCTCTCCGGAAATTGTACCCGCACATGAGCGAGAAATGAGGAGAAAAGAAACTCTGCCTCAAACTCGGACTTTGCTCAAAAAAGGGCACTGTAAAAGAACCCCATATGAAAATTGGCACAATCATCCTTCTAATACGGAAGTGTTGCTCTGGGTTATAATACCCCCAAGTTCAGAATCAAAATCCACAGGCATATGTCCGTTCATAATGATAATCCCCATGTTTTCCAAATAAAAATCCATAATCAACCTTTTGCAAAAAGGAGAAAGACCTCAAATCGGTCCACGGGTATATATCCGCTCCCTTTTCAAAAGAAATCAAACTTTGGACTCCCAAAAGGGCAGTCGTTTCAAAAATGGAATATCCAAAGCAAAAAGCATTTCAAAATAATCAAAAGAAACAAAAACATGTCATGATCAGGATTTTCTAAAAAGCATGTATGTTTTTCTCGTCCTTTACTATGAATGGTATTCGGGTTAGAAATTGGTATTAAATAATACCAAGAGTTTTAGCTCGATGTAAATGTAACATCGATTCCGGTCGATGGAGATGGAGGTTCAGCACATGCTACCCAATTGCCTGATGAGAATAGACATGGGACTCAAGAGGTTCAGATTAAAAAACGGCGCACCGTCCGTTCGCGGACACAAACCGTCCGTTCGCGGACACAACCGTCCGTTTCACGGACACCATACCGTCTGTTTCATGGACACCATAGCCGTCCGTTCTTCGGACACCAAAATTCTTCTTCCGCATCGCGCGGATTCTTTTTCTGTCTGCTAGACAGGCTGGCACGCCCCGTAAACCCCAATAAACAAAAAAATCCAAAGCATATGAAATGAGCAAAATGAACCAAAAGGACACCACATTCATTGTGTCCGTCCGACCGACATATTCTTACGTATATTTCTTTTCCCCCGTGTCAACAGCAGGTTTGCAATTTTCTCTGTAAGAATGGTGGGCATATTGGTACTGCTTTTCTAAGGGTAGTCAGTTCTTTCCAAAATCATTGGTACAGGGTTTAACAAATCTTATTATGTTTATTGTAAGTGATGTCTGGTAACGTCCATGGCAAATGGATATTTTAAATGATATTTTTTTTAGGATGGCAGGTTTGCAATTTTCTCTGTAAGAATGGTGGGCATATTGGTACTGCTTTTCTAAGGGTAGTCAGTTCTTTCCAAAATCATTGGTACAGGGTTTAACAAAGCTTTATTATGTTTTTTGGCAGTACTACATATGTGATGCCGAATCTGGCAGTGGACTTGAGTCTACTGGCATTCCTGAGGGAATTCCTTCACTGCCAGAGTATGTAGCTGATTATTGCTCTGCAGCTGTAAGTATCATGTGAATCTTTCTTGGAAATACTTCTATTAAAATTATACACAATTATGGTTAATTTACACTTTCAAAAGTATCTACTAACTTCACAGTTCATATACATATGATATGTAGGGAAGGACATGGCCTGTAGCTGACTGGAAATTTTATGTTGCTTTCTCTTTGTTCCGTGCTGCATCTATATATGCAGGAATATTTCATAGATGGATTCTGGTATTTTTTCTATCCACACAATGATTTATGGGAATGATTAAATAAAGATAGATAAAATGCCATTCTTCAACTTTTGGTTATGTAGGGCAATGCTTCAGGGGGTGTACGTGCCCAGAACGCAGAAAAATATGCCAACAGTTTCATTGATTCAGCTTGGACTTTTATGCATCGAGCATGCATTCTTCCAGACACACCTCCATTAGGTAACTCTTTATCATTTTCTCTTTAATCTTGCAGTATCCATCCTTTTGAAGCCTTCCATGGACTGTTGTCAGATGTATTTTTTCTTGAACATCTTTGTGTATCTCATGGATGGTCCCTGTGCTTTATGAACAAGTTTGACTTGTTCTTTTTGCATGTAAAGTTAAATTCTTTACATTTCTGGCAGAATTTCAAAATTTTATCCTTGTTCAAATTTATTTAATCTGCATGATAAGCTGTATGAGGACTCCTGCTTGTCAAGTGATACACTAGGGCATACAATAATACCAGATATCCTTTGCTTGTGAAATTCCCTGCCATTCCCAAGCATGGTTAGCAAAATCTGCAAATCTTGATCCTGATCGGCCGATTTTGTATCGGATCAGCCTAGGTCGATCAGATTCTAAGGGGGTAGCCCCCTGGATTGCAAAAACTCCTGCCGAGCTGGCTAGAATTGGACCAAATCAGTTCAGATCAGTCGACTCTGTCAATCAGGATTGGGATCGGCCTAGGCTGATCAGATTCCAGGGGGGTAGCCCCCTAGATCCCAAAAACTCTAGCCAAATCTGCTAGAATCAGACCGAATTGGTCGGGATCGGCCTGGATTGACTGATTCTGCCAAACAATTTTCTTTTCTTGTATATATTGATTAATACATACATTAAAGTATTAAACTATCATTTCACATATATAATTAGTACATACACACACAAATTAATATGTCTAATATGATTGTGTACATAAATTTACATATTTATGGATGTAAGTACACAAGCACATGTGGACATATGTATGCTATGATCTATGTAATATATATCATATTTGACATACATATTTATTGATTACAATATTCATACATATATGCATGTATTACGTATATATATACAGTCATTGTCTATATATATATATTATATTTATGTTACTATATGATTGTATGTGCATTAACACACATATATGTATAAAGTTGTCATTCATACGATATATGTAATATAAATATATGCATATTAATTTTGTCTATACATTAAAGATATGTATATGATTACATATATATTTTATACATATATGAATGTTTAAATTTATATGTGATTACGTATATCATAGATACATATGTAAGTATTGTATTCATATACTGTGTATAATATATGACAATATACTGATGCGGGACATGATGGCAGGCTAGTCTTTTGTGGGCCAGGCTAACTTTTGGGGTTTTCCAACCCTTGGTTGCATGGGCCCAAGCCTCGCAGCCCACTGTTGACTGTGTTAACCTGGCTGGGGCTGGGCTGGGCACCTCTCACAGGATGGCCGCACAGTAGGGAGAGAAAGAAAGGCGGGGGGGGGGGGGGGGGGGGGGGGAGGGGGGCTCGCATGGTGGAGGGTGGTGCAGACAGACTGTTGGTGGTGTGGTGTAGGGCTTCCGACAGAGGGTGGGGTGGGCATAAGAGACAGGAGAAGACAACAGTCTCAATGGGGAAGAGCAGCTGTGGGAATGTTGGCGGCACATGGTGGGGAGGTGGTGGACTTCCTACAGCGTGTAGGGTGTGCATGCACAGGAGAGAGGGAGTGGTCGAGGTGGTGGACGTTGGGGATCGGCGGGGGGCTGACTGGCCTCCTCATCACAGGGAGGGGCTGTTGGAAGGTAAAAGTGTGACACGTTATTTCAGCGGAAATTACAAAAATCTATCAGATGATGGTCCGACGACTAGCCTAGTTAAAGCCTATTTTGGCGGACGACGGTTCGAGTCGCGGACATGATGAAGGGGGCCGTTGGGCCACGAAGATTAAATGTTGGTTATCAGCAGGCCTGGTTACAATACATTATCAGCAGCCTGCTCAGAGGCCAGAAAGTTGTGATTTAAAATGACCCCAAGGTTATTTAAGTTACAAAATTATTCAGTGGGATACTTCCTCAAAATTTAGCAGGGGAGTTCCGGCCCTTAAAATGGTGCCCGGAGTCCCGGTTAAAATGAAAGTACAAGGAGAACATGTCTTCGTCCAAAATACGAAGCACGGAAAAATCCGGCAGCACAAGGTCTATAGACCGAGTACGAAGGACAAGTACAAAGAACAAGCTCCGGCAGCGCTCTCCGATCGGGCAGAACTCCGAGAAGTCAGGGCGAGGCGCCGAAGAAATGGAGCAGGATTCCAGCAGCAATTCCGGCAGCACAAGGTCTATAGACCAAATACGAAGGACAAGCACAAAGAACAAGCTCGAGGAAGAACTCCGAGGCTTGCAAAGGCACCCTCCGATCGGGCAGAACTCCGAGAAGTCGGGCAGAACTCCGGGACAGAAGGAAAAACTCCAGCACCTGGGCATGATAGCCTTGTAAATGAGGGTGTAGGGGGGGTATTTATAGGCAAAATCCCCCCCTCTCCTCTCTCTCTCCATCGGTTAGGACCCCCTAACCGATGGTGACCTCACAATGAGGTCACCATCGGTTAAGGGGGGTCTCCCCCTAACCGATGGTGACCTCAACATGAGGTCACCATCGGTTAAGGGGCTAACCGATGGTGACCTAAGCATGAGGTCACCATCGGTTGCCCCTAACCGATGGTGACCTCATGATGAGGTCACCATCGGTTAAGGGGGAATCTCCCCTAACCGATGGTGACCTCATCATGAGGTCACCATCGGTTAGGGGCACTCTCTCTCCTCTCTCCCACGCATGTAAAGGGGCCGAAACCCCTATAAATACCCCCCTATTCCATAAGGAAAGGGGTCTTGAATGGTGCTCTGGCGAAGCCCTGTGGGAAAATCCCAGGAAAATAGAAAAGAGCCTCTGCTCATTTCCTCTCCCATTCTCAATCCCCCTGCTTGGTATTCGAAGGTACAAATCCCCTTCTTTAGCCCGATAGGCCTGGCGCGGAGAGAGGAGCGGTCGGCGTAATCGTCATCAACACTCCTTCTTAATCCCCATCCCCCACATCGAGCAAGACTCTGTGGGGTGATATTCTCGGGGTTTAAATGCCGTCCATATCGAGCAAGACTCTATGGACACATGGCATTTAAATACCCATGTTCTCCCCGCCCATCGAGCGAGACTCTGGGATGGTGGATTTTGTGCTTATATGTATATATTTTCTTGAGGAGACTCTGCCCAAGCGGAGGTTCTGCCAAGGACATATTCGTATATTCGCAAATTTGTGTTCTTATATATATGTTTCTTAAGACGAAACTCTGCCCAAGTGGAGATTCCGTTCAAGAACACATATATAAAAGATTACGAATTTGTAACTATACAAATATGTTCCTTAGGGAGAATCCCGCCCAGGCAAAAAATCTCTTTCAGGGGGCGTATCCATGTAAACACAAACTCGTGTTATATGTATATGTTTCTTAGAGGAAACTCTGCCCAAGCGGAGGTTCTGTCCAAGAACATATTCGTATATTCACAAATTTATGTTCTTATGTATATGTTTCTTAGAGGAAACTCTGCCCAAATGGAGATTTCCTTAAGAACATATCCATAAAATCGTAAATCTGCCAATATACGTATATGTCTCTTAGCTGGAATCTTGCCTGGACAAAGTTCCCTCCGAGTTCATATTCGTATAATCACGAACTTTATATTTATGTAAATGTGTTTCTTAGTGGAATCTCTGCCTAAACAGAGACTCTGCCCGAGAATATATCTATATAATCATAAATATGCATCATTGTGTATATGTTTCTTAGAAAGGACTTCGTCCATACGGAGGCTCCTTCCTGTCGGACACTCCGTTCAAATGGAGATACCGTTCGAGAATATATTACAATGCGCAGATTTGTGTTTATATACACATATTCTCCGAGGTAAAATCTCTCCGGGCAAAGCTTCTTCCGAGAACATACGGACATATGTATACGTCCATATAATACACCATTACAAGGATGCTCTGTCTAAATAAGAACTTGTCAAGACCTACTCATCTATTCAAAAAATGGAAAAAGAGGATTGTGATAATATACACACATCCAAAGAAAAAGGAGGACAAGACAAGAACCGTGCTCGGACACCCCAAATGGGAGTATATATGCACCCCCACGAGAACTACATCCGTGGAAATGGACTTCAGACAGAGAACACAAATATGACAAGAACTTCCGTAGAGATACATCCATATGATCTCCGGAAATTGCACCCGCACAAGCATGAAATGAGGAGAAATAAACTCTACCTCAAATTGGACTCTGCCCGGAAACGGCATTACAAAAAGAACCTCATAATAAAAATCTGCATAATCACCCTTCTAATACGGAAGTGTTGCTCCGGGTTATAATACCCCCAAGTTCAGAATCATAAATCCACGGGCATGCACCCGTTCGTGATAATAATCCCCATGTTTTCCCAAATAAAAATCCATAATCAACCTTTTGCAAAAGGAGAAAAGACCTCAAATCGGACCATGGGTATATACCCGCTCCCCTTTTCAAAAGAAATCAAACTTTGGGCTCCCACAAAGGCAGTCGTTTCAAAAATGGAATAACCAAAGCAAAAGCATTTCGAAGTGATCAAAAGAAAGGAAAAACATGTCATAATCAGGATTTTTCTAAAGCATGTATATTTCTCTCGTCCTTTTTACTATGAAATGGTATTCGGGTTGGAAATTGGTATTAAATAATACCGAGATTTTTAACTCGATGTAAATGTAACATCGATTCTGGTCGATGGAGATGGAGGTCCAGCACATGCTACCCTAATTGCCTGATGAGAATAGACATGGGACTCAAGAGTTCAGATAAAAAACGGCGCACCTGTCCGTTCGCGGACACTCCCGTCCGTTCGCGGACACCCCCGTCCGTTCCACGGACACCATACCCGTCCGTTCGCGGACACCATACCCGTCCGTTCGCGGACACCATACCCGTCCGTTCGCGGACACCATACCTGTCCGTTTCACGGACACCATACCTGTCCGTTTCACGGACACCATACCCGTCCGTTTCACGGACACCATACCCGTCCGTCTCACGGACACCCAAATTTCCTTCCGCATTGCGCGGATTCTTTCTTCTGTCTGTTAGACAGGCTGGCACGCCCCGCGATATAAAAATCAAAGTATGCGAAACAAGTGAATACTCCTCAATGGAATGAAATGGACAAAACAAAGGATGCGATGATCCATAATGATGTATTCTGCATATACCCTCTCATCTTCCCCCCCGTGTCAACAGGGGCCAGAACATGTGGTGGTGGTGGCATGATTGATCTCCCTGTTGCAAGGACATCGGTCAGCGGCAGCAGCGGTGTTGGCTGGCCTCCCTGCTGCGATGGCGGCCAGGGGCATCGCACCCTTTGGCCTGGCCAATTGGTGGCATCGGGGCTTCTTGGCCCACTCTTCTTGGGCATAGGGTTCCTTCGTGGGATGGAGCTTTCTCCAATAACTCTTGGCAGTCAAAAAAAACTTCGAACTTTTCGTTACCTCTTGAAACCCTAAACAACCTTTTTTATAATGGGTGGGGGTAACCCTTACACTTCTTAATGGGCCAATCCACCTAAGGTCCATGGACTACATGATAACTAAAGGACTCAAAATAAAAGATATATAAAAGATATAAAAGACTCTTAGTACACCGAGTACATGCTACTGGACCTTATAAAACATGTGTAACTCTAGTACCCAAGGATGGCCCACATGCTCCTGCATCATAGCCCCTAAGTTCGAGAAAACTTGACCCCGAGTTTTGAAATGATGAAGCATCCAGGGGTGACTTAGAGATCCACACATCCACGTAATGCTGGTGATGTCAACAAAGTGTACAAGTGCTGACGCTGGAGTTAACTGGAGAAGTGAACTTGGTCATCTGGCCACATCAGATCAAAGTCGTCTGTCGGAACACAGACAGTCAGCCTGAACATCCGAAAGTGAGTAGCATGATGATCTGCCTTGAGCACATCATTCAATATCAAATGAAGGCCAAATGCAAAGAATAATTCAGAATTTTATGTGTCTATAGTGCACACCTTGTCATTTGAGCTAGGAATTATTGCTTTTGTTGGACTCTATTGCTGACTGCTCTGAAGGTGGGCACTAACGAGAAAAAAGCACAATTGTGGATATGAACTTTACCTGGCCAGTGGGACGCTGAATAACACAAGAAGTTGGTTCAGATTTCATGATAGCATGTCGATCCTTCTACCACTCGGATCTAATGAGGATGAAGAGTTCTTTTGATAGATAAATCTCAACCCAAGTGCCATCAAAATAAACAATCTTTTTGGAGGTTGTGGGATGCTTACAATCAAAGTGGAACCCCAGAAAACCTCCATCAAGGTCAACAATGATCTCGCCTGTTTGAGATAATAAATCCATGACGCCTTGAGAGACGTAATTGCCAGACTGATGTAGGTCAATCTTCAAACGAGCATGTCTGTCATTCAGTAGCCTCCCTACTGTTTGTATAGCAAGTGGAAGCATCTCATACTATTCAGGACCTCAACTTGTAGAAACAAATTGATTTCCCGCTTTGATACCAAATTGATGGAGACAGGATGGGGGGTTGGACTTTGTGGGCCAATCCAACTCTTGAGGTTTTCAGACCCTTGGTCATGTGGGCCAAACCTCCTAGTCCACTGTTGACTGCGTGTTGACTTGGCTGGGGCTGGGCTGGCCCCCCCTCGCAGGAAGGTCGCACAGTAGGGGGGGGGGGGTTCATGGTGGAGGGTGGCACAGACCGATGGTTGGTGGCGTGGTAGTGGGCCTTTGGCAGAAGGTGGGGGTGTGCGCGAGAGAGGGGAGAAGACAGCAGTCGTAGTGGAGAGGAGTGGCGGTGGGGATGCAGGCAGAGCATGATGCTGAGGCAGGTGCAGGACGTGCGCGTACAGGAGGAGAGAGGGAGCAGTTGCAGTGGTGATCGTTGAGGATCAACCGCGGGGCAACTGGCCTCCCTGTCATATGGAGGGGCCGGAGCGCGCGACGACGGTGGCCAGGGGTGTCACACCCCTTGGCTGGGCCGATAAGTGGCATCGGGGTTTCTTGACCCACTCTTCTTGAGTGTAGGGTTCCCTTCACGGGATGGACCTTTCTCCAAAAACTCTTGGGAGTCAAAACAACTTCAAACTTTTGATTACCTCTTGAAACCCTAGACAACTCCTTTTATAATGGGTGGGGGTAACCTTAGCCAATCCACTTAAGGCCCATGTACTATATGATAACTAAAGGACTTAAAATAAAAGATATAAAAAACTCTTAGCACACTAAGTACATGCTACTGGACCTTATAAAACATGTGTAACTCTGGCTCAAAAGATATTAAAAACCCAAAAATGATATGGGTCCAAGTACCCAAGGGTGGCCCAACACGCTCCTGCATCATATGTGTACAATGTATACATTTATAAGGATATACATACTATGTCTGTGCATTAATATGATATGTATGTGTATATGATTACACATACTTTTTTTTTGGTGTATATATATATGAATGTGTGTTATCGGATCGGCCCAGGGCGATTCTTAGGCCAATCCGATTTGTTTTTCCTTGGGAATGGTTGAAACATATTTAAAAGTTTCCAGGTTTTATGCTTAAATTGGTCGCCATTCCCACTGTAGGAAAGTAGGACCAACTATATAGTTTCTTGTTTTTCTGGCCCTTTTTATTAAATTCTTGTATTGTCCCTTCTTTTCTGATCACCCCTTCTAATGAGGGCTCAGGGCTGAGATGAAAAATTTCCTCCTTGGAATCAAATATAAAAAGGGGCAGACTAGTCAGTTTGAGCAGTTTGCACCTCTTCTCTTCTCTTCTCCACATCACCTCCCCTCTTCTATCATAGTATCGGAACTTTGATAATCTTAGGAGCCATATTCTTCTTCCTTGATACTTGGAAGTATTTCCTCACTAGGTTGCAACCCTTTTTCTCTTGCTGTACCCTAGCACGGCACTGTAGCATCACAGTTATTGTTGCGTAGGCACTGTCACGTTGCAGTTAATGTGGTGCAACTTCGTGGAGTAAGTCGGAGGCATACACGGCTTCCTGCGCAGATTTTTATTGCTAGCTAGCTACTTTACTTTTCCGAGGGTTTTCTCATCTTCTCTTTGGAGGAGACAACTCCTTTTGGCGGACTCTCTCTCTCTCTCTCTCTTGGATCAATGTTGCTCTTCTCGGAAGGGCAACAGACAACCCATCCTCTGGTCAATTCTATCACTTTCGCTTGCAGACTTGCAGTTGGGGGAACCCCTTCCTTCTCTCTCTTGTGGCTGCCAGTGCTCTTGGTTCCTACACCCTCTTCTCCTTCTTGTCCTTTGATATAGCATCATCGACCATATAATTCTTTTCCTTTTACTGATTTTTTTTATTTCCAACTTTCTAGTTGTCAATAAATGATTGCATTGGAAGATACTATTTTGTTGCAAGAATTCTGCATCGTAAAATAAGATCCAATAGATCACATCAAAGATCAACCTAGACCCAAAGAATGATACTTAGGACATTTGTTCTTATTTTCATGGGAAATAGTTCTCCGTTTCTTGTATCTTATCCCACCTTTGCATGACCTAGGACACCTCGAGGCATGCAAAGAGGATTTCAAGATCTCGCCAATTCCTTGTTTGGCTCAGGGTTTGCCGAATCGGGGCGAATCGGCCCGATTCCCCCGAATCGGTGCGAATCAGGGGAAACCCGATCCCTGATTCGCCCCGATTCCCTTTATATATATATATATATATATATAATATTATATCATATTTGTAATATATGTTATACATTACAAATATGATATATATTACATATATGTATTTAATCAATATAAATGTGTCTGAAATATGATATATGTAATATATATGCAATATATATATATATAATATATATATAATATATATATATATAATATACCCATGCGAATCGGTCCGATTCGGACCGATTCTGGGGGAATCGGGGTGAATCAGGAGCAACCCGATTCGCCTTCCAATTCCGATTCGGAAACCATGGTTTGGCTATGGATATACCCAATATCTGCAATTAGACTATGGGTCACCTGCTCAGTTTCATGAGCCAGAGGATGAGGGTTCCGAAATGTGAAATTGGCAAGGTATTTTTATTTATTTCATGTTACAAACTTCTAGATATATCTTTTTTTTCATTGTGTTTATATTCAATGAATTTTGTATGTGTTTTTCAAATTTTTGTGTAATTTTTTTCCTAATTTTCCTTGATTTTCCCACAAATTTTCTTATTTTTTAAATCTGTCTGATCCAGGTCGGCCAAATTCCCTGAGAATTGGCTGGATCCCTCGATCCGACCCTACTTAGATCGGGATCGGCGTGGTCCGATCCAGTACCCCAATCTGATTCTGCCATCCATGTGAAGAGCTGCTTCTCCCCTGACATAAAGTAGTAAACTTATACCCAATCCCAATCATTTGCCGTATCTTCTAATCTTGAAAAACACAGTGGCTAGGAAGGAACAATTCACATGGTGAATAAGTTTGCTAACACATAGAAGATCATAGACAAGGAAGGAACATGAAGAGACAAGGTCAAGATAACTATGAAATATTACCGTAGCCACCAAGAATTGCTCAGGTACCATCGGCAATAGGCACAATGTATTGGCACAAGTAAGAATAATGGAATAGAGAAGTGTAGGATTACTGGTCATGTAATCTGTTACACCATAATGGCATAATCCTTAATCTATGACCCAAGGAAGATTACTCTGGTGAAGGAAAGCACTTAGAGCAGTACTAGTAATACCTGGCAGGACAGAAGAGAAGTGGGGGTACTGTTATTAAGCTGTGAGAGAAGACTTTGAAGTTGTGCAATGTCTTGGGAAGACATGCGGGCAAGGGTAAACCTTGAGGAGCTTGTTGAGCTCCCACTGTAGAAGTCAGCAGATTAAAAGGACGGATGGTCATGGAGGTGGCTTTAGGGTGGGTGGAGTAGAACATTGGAGGTGTAAACAGAGAGTGATGGAGGGGTGACTCCCATTAATTAGTAATCATACCCTTTACAAAGGAGTAGGCCTTGTACCCAAATCCCACTAAGCTGTTGGATCCAACAACGGTATAATATGGCATGGCATTATAGTACAGTACTGTAGCGTGCTGCGGCATAATAACACAACACTGTAGTACATCACAAGATTATAGTGTGGCACTGTAGCACATCATGGGACTGTATTCATGACACTGTAGCGTGTCGTAGAACTATAGTGTAACACATCATGGACAGAAGCATGACACTCAGCACATCTCAGATTGTCTTAAGACTCCAAGACTTCGAACTCCCTTGACGTGCATATCCATTTGCATATAGTGAAGGCCAGGCACATGCCCTAACCAAATCATCGCTCTGATATCATGAACCTTTCATGGTTTCATGGCAGAGGAGAAAAAGGAAGAGGGTAGAAGAGAGAAACACTGGAAAAGGTGTGGCTGTTTGATACTCCTGGTCACACCCTTCTCCTCTTATTTAATTAACCCAATATAAAAGAAGACTGAAAGGCCCTTGTTTTGGACCTTGAAAATTATTTTCAGATCTTGTTGACATGAATTTTGGTGTTTCAAGGTCGAAGAACATGCACACACATTACTTAGGACATGTGAAAGAACAGTAAGAGGTGTTCCAAATATTTTCACTTTAGATGCAACAAATAAATCATCTGCAAGATGTTCGAGGAAATGTCTCGACAGTCCAGGAGGGCCGATAGTCTTGGATAGAACTAAAAATATGAATTTCAGACCGGAAGAAGCATCGGGAATGTACCTTGAGTGATAATCACCTGTGAAAAGATTTTGATGACCTGGAAGATTGCTTAGGCTGACACAAGTGTCACACGACTCTGGGGACCGAAAATCACCACATATGAAATTTTCGAATGCTAGACAGCAGCCAAGAAGGTTGATGACATCAATCAAAGGAGGGTGACGTCTGTTTGTGCGAGCTTTCGATGAGGCCATGTATTACTCCAAACAACCTTCGTGGGATGAGAGATGAGACACTGGGTGCCACGTGGAGGCTAGAAGGCACAAGAGAACAGTCAGGTGGAGGCCAGAAGGCACAAGATGCTGTCACGCTGGATCCCAACTTTATTGATTTATAGGTCCAATAATACTGGCATACTTTTGAAAACAGTATACAATACCAGTGGAATTTTTTTGCATATGTATCTGAGAATGTTTTTTTGTTGTTCACTATTGTTATCATGTTACTTGAAGCATTTCGTACGCCCAATTGTCCGGGTATATTTTTATGTATTGTGTGGATGTTTCATGATCTGCAGCTTCTGGAAGACTTCTAACTCATTTAAAGAGTGAGAGAGAAAACCCTAGAAGTGGAAAATTTGTTCCCTCTTCGAAGGTTTTGGAACTAAAAGACAAATTACTCCGATTTATGGACAAACATATATATGGAATGGAAAATGAATTCTACAAACTTGCTCAATCAAGTCTGCGGTGGACTATCCATCCAGAAGAGAAAGACTAAAGGAACTAGCAAAGAAAGAAGGCCTATGGAACCTGTGGATTCCTGTATGTATTCATGTTCTTTCCCAAACCATTGGTGAATCCTACCTTATTACATTAACACCATTCTTGTCACCCTTTCTTTTAAGAAAGATTCTTTTTTTGGCAAAGTTTATAGTAGATGATTTGATGTCTGGTGTGCAGGTGGATAGTGCTGTAAGAGCTAGAAAGCTTCTTTTCGGGGACGTCAATCATATGGAGCCTGCAGATATCGACGAGCATTTGTTGGGTGCAGGGCTTTCAAATCTTGAGTATGGATACGTATGTGAGATCATGGGCCGTTCAATTTGGGCTCCTCAAATTTTTAACTGTGGTGCACCTGATACAGGGAACATGGAGGTAAACAAAATATTTACATAGCATACATTCAATGGATCATATAGCTCCTTCCACATTATCTTCAATAAATTATGCTGAATTAACCACTAAACCTCATAAAGGATGTAGGTTGCAAAGAAATGCCCCATATCAGTTTTGAAAATTTTGAAATGGGGCACGTTAGGAAATGGCATATGTATTATAGGAAATAAGCCTGGTTTACGGTGATTTGTCTGCTTTGGGTCTTTGTGTCATGAAGGTTCATTACGGGGAAGTATCAAGATGGATCTGGTTAACTTAAAGTCATTTTATTCTTTGCTAGATACCTGTGACTTGAATCATTGTCACAGGGGGCATTTCTGTCAAGCTTATGATTAGGTTAAAGTTAAAAAATCATCTTGGAAGGTGTGTGGTCTGAGTATTGGAGATGCCACCCTTGTGTGTTCCATGTCTATCTCTATCTCTCTCCCTCCTTTCTCCCTTCTCTCTGACTTAGCAGCATGAAGATATGGATATTCCATATGGTATTAGGGCAATGATCTTATTTAGGGCTGTGAATGAGCTTATCGTGGTGCCACCTACAGTTTTTACATGTTCCTTGTGATTCTGTGAAGCTCCAGCATGGAGGAAGCTCTGTGCAGCTGATTTAAGGGAGCCACAGCCAGTTGACTCCTTTGTGCTATGTGCAACCAGGAGTACTTCAAGCCCTTGGAGTTCTAGGCCTTCCTCTGGGTTATCGTTGTGCTGTTCCCTCTTTTACAAGGAGCGAGCCTTTCCAAAAATCTGTAAACTGCCTTGTCTATCTCGTGTATCTTTTGGTCTATTTTCACTTTCTACAAGGAACAGCATCTTTTAAAGGTCAGTGTGGCCTGTCTACCCTGTTTTAACTTGTTTTTGGGTTGTTGCTCTGTCCACCAACTCTCCTTGCTGTCCCAAGGGTAGGTTTTTTTCAATTTTTTTTTGGAGTGTGCTTAGAGGGGGAGTGCCCATTCCCGCAGTTTGCTGTGCCAGATGCTAGCCTTGATGTGCTCAAGTTATCCGAGTCTATGCAGTCTGGATCAACCTCACAGTAACCCTGGGCTGCAGACACCCTGTACATCAGCATGGGAAGTGACTATTTCCCTGCAAATCAGTCCAATGAAGTTGGCCGAAAACAGCTACATGTTCTGCTGCCTGTGGCTGCAGAGATTTGCATTGCCAGATGTGGCATGATCGGTTTTATCAATGGTCAAGTAAAGAATCAGCATTGGAGATTCAGGATAGGACAAATTGCATGTGGAAAACAGTGCCATCATCTTGTGGATTTTATTTCTATTGGACCGGAAATCTGACAAATGATTCTTTGGCACATTTGTTAGAGAGATGTGGACTCTCCTTGAGGAGATGTTTGTAGTATGTACCCCCCCACCCCCCAAAAAAAGAAAAAAAAAGATATTCCCCTTGTTTATCACTTTATCTATTGACAGATGAAGTTCATGACTTTAAGCAAGGAACTTTGTCTGTAATCACCTACTATGACACTCCACAAAATAAATGGGAAGAACTGAACTGCCGTGTAGTTGATGGCTGGTCTTGTGTAGAGGATCAGAAGAAGCACCTAAAGTATTTCTAGCAGAAGGATATTCAAGTTCTTGGCTAGCAGATGGTGCGTGGATCCATTTCCATCCATGGAGTAGGTATATTTCAAAGTCTTGAATGAAGGAGGTCACATGTGGGCCATGATTGATACTACTAGCTCGCCCAATAGCAACAGTGCTAGGGAGTTTTCAGCCTTGGTGAGTGCTTGATGGAAAAATGATGTAGGAGTACTTTGTCAAAATAGAGATAAAACAAGATTTCCAAGACTTATCAATATGCTTGGGAAAATTGCCTTGCTAATGATTGTTAGGACTTGCATCCAGGAAAAAATCCTGAAATTCGAAAATGGTGAGAAGACAATGTAGTCGTTCCTCACCTTGTGGGTAGTCAAGTAGCTTCCTTGCCAGAGCATGAATCAGCAAGTCCCTTAGGTTCCTTGCTCAGAGGCTTCTTTCACAGCTTGGAACTTATTCCTTCTATACCCTCATCCTTCACTACATAGTCAGGTGTTGGTAACGTTGCACTGAGCACCTGTACAAGTGCTTTCAGGGCTCACTCCTTGGGTCATACAGTATGGTGCAACATATCCTATGCTTAATATTCCCCTTCCTATTCCCTGGGATGTGGGCAAGACAAAACAACTATTGCTGATGGTCAAGGGCCACTGTCATAGACCATGGTGACATTAAACTAGATAGTCACTTTGCCTTGACTTCTGTTTTGCATGTTACTGGAAAAATGAAAGAGAGAAGAAAGGAGAGGAAGAGGACCACATATGTATTTCTCACAGATACAGGGGATTGGCTTGATCAAAGAGGCTTCCCCTCAATACTTATACCATAAAAGATATGACAAACATGATTATAATACCCCTACACATGGGGTGGCTTTGACTTTAACATTTCCAATCATAAAAACATAAATAAAAATCATAAAACTGCCAAAATGTTCAAATGCCCCTATTTTTATGTTGGGCAATACCCTCCCTTGAGGCGAGCATAGATTTTAAACATGCACCACTTGGACTGTATGGACTGAAATTTCTCTTTTTGTCAAGCCTTTGGTGAAAACAGCAAATAGCTGATCTGCATGGTGAATATAAGGCAAACACAACCAAGCTTTATCATTAATAGGATGTGATGCGGGACAGGACCGACTCTAAACTCTATCATGTATTAACAGGATCGAAATCAGCAAATGAGCAACTACTACAACAAGATTTAGGCATTCACAATAATTTCATGAAAGCAAATACGTTAAAATAACAAGAAACACAGCTCTAAAGGAGTTGTCCCTCGCAGCAACAGAACGAAATGCATCGACGGTAGTGAGAATGAGAACTACCAATAGTCTAGGGCTGCAAAATCACGTTCAAGTACCTTAAATCGGGGCCACAGAAGAGGATCTCGCAACTCTCAAACAATAGTGATTATTAACGATTTAATAATTGACTAGGTGGTCCTAAGCTCTTACATGTGCACGGGAGCAAATTTAACAATATATTGGAAAGCAAGAACGGGAGAGAGTCCATAGCAACTTATTGACCCGTTGAAGAGCGAGTGATCCGCGCCAAGGACGTTGGGTGGTGAAGCAAGAGGGCGCCCACTGGCATCTGTTACCATCAACGTCAATGCGGTGAGCCCGACGACCATTGGCTCCAAGCTGCGTTCACGTGGGGGCGAGACAGCGGGTCAGCCCGGGCACTGATGAGGAGGGGTTCTTGGCCGTCGAGGTTGGACGAACTCGTGTGGGAGTGCTGGTACGTATAGGTGCACTCGAACAGACTCGCCGATGACTTCGGTCTCGTGCGGACTTATCCGAGCACTGGCTGGGGATGTTGGGAAGGCCATGGTAGTGGACGTCTAGCCAGTCACGGTTGGCCATGGAGTTGAGCACCGGTTGGTGGCTGGATGAGGACAATGCGGGGGCGACTGGTAGGGTGCTGGGCACGTGACAGGGGGGGGGGGCAAGAGCCTCTCGACATTTGCTTGGCTGGTTGGGGGGTGGTATGGCACTCCCTGCACGATAGTGGGAGGGCTGCGACGTTGAGGCAGTGTGCGGTGGCCCGTGAGCAGAGCACGGGGTCCCGCATACGGGCCCCGCACGGGTCTGGGGAAGGTGTCGACGTGGTAGGGTGGGGCAAGTGCAGAGGCACGTGGACTCCGTGGGTCGCTTGCGGGAGACCTGATGGTAGGGGGGCACATACGAGAGAGAGAGAGAGAGAGAGAGAGAGAGAGAGAGAGAGAGAGAGAGAGAGAGAGAGAGAGAGGTGTATGAGAGGGGGAGAGAAGGGAGACGGTGTGTGAGAGAGAGAGATGTTCGCGAGAGAGAGAGATGGAGGGAAGAGAGGGGGGGGGGAACCGGGGAAGACTTACGAGAGGGAGAGAGGAGGGAAGCTTGGGGCCCATGACTTCAATTTTTTTTATCAAATTTTCATTATCTCCTCCGATAGAGGTATAAGGCTATATAAATAGAAAAGAGGGTTTACAATATTTACCAAAATGTCTTTTTCCTAAAATATGCATAAAAATAGCCAAAAACACATGGGCTTTAAATGAACTATTCAAAAATGTGTCGGCCCTCTAAAAAAAATGTGTTGGTGCCTTAAAAGTCCTGTGGAGTGTTGTCCAACCAAAGTGACATCGGCTTCGAGACTTGACATTGTCAGTGAACACGTGTCGGGTCGAACCGGTTGTGTGCACGGATGTCAGCACCAATCCTCCCCGGTTAGGAGGAACTTGACCCTATTGAGTGAGGGTCTTCGCCACTCTGATATCTCTCTAACAAATCTGGGTCAAGACACTACAACTCCTCTCGAGTGACCCAAGTGTCCTTGGTCGGTGGTTGCCCTTTCCAACAGATCAGGTAACGCTGAAAGACTCTGTCTTTAGATGTAACAACCTACTCTAGTATATAGTTAATGTGCTTATGTCGTGCTACACTCGGGGTCAGAGGTGGACGCTTAGGTGTGGGATCACTCACAAAAGGGGAGAAGGCTCAAAAGGCTCATTGGGTATCACTGTCGAGTCCTAATAGGCCACTAAATTTGAGACATTGAATGTAGAATTGATGCGCCATAATCTAGTGGTAAGTCAACAACGTACGCGTTCGACCCTATTCGCTTCAACACTTTAAAGGGCCCAGCCCCTCGAGCTTGCAGTTTCTTTACGACTCCTGATGGAAACCGTTCAGGTCTAACCCTAATCGTAACATAATCACTCTCATGGAACTCCTATGGCTGCCTATGTGCATCTGCCGCTCTCTTGTACTAATTGCTGATTTTAATATGACGAATTGACGACGAATGCTATCATGTAGACCTCTAATGTGTTCGGACAAGGGCTGTGCAGATTGACACTCGTACATGAATAGGTAAAGGAACAAGGTCTATGGGTCTCCTAGGTCTATAGCTAGTGACTATCTCGAATGGACTCATACTAGTAGACCTATTGATCAAATTCTTTTATGCAAACTCACTATGCGGTAAGACCTGATCCCAACCCCGCCCGTGTTCACCAACTAGACAACGCAATAGACCACCTAAACTCCTATTAACCACCTCTATCTTCCCATCGGTCTAGGGATGATAAGCTGTGGAGAACTTGAGCTTCATGCCCATAAGATACCACAAGGTTTTCCAAAAATAACTGACAAATCACACATCCCTATCTGAGACAATCGTCTTCGGTAGCCTGTATAGACACATAATGCCCTCAAGGAATAGACAAGCTACACGAGACGCATCAGAAGTCTTTGAACAGGGAATAAAATGAGCAATTTTAGAGAACTTATCAATAACAACCAAGATGGAATTGTGCCAATGGACGGTTCGTGGCAAACCCAAAATAAAATTCATACTAACGTCCTGCCACGGGCGGTCGGCACGGGAAAAGGAGTGTACATGCCAATATTCTACTTCCTTTGGTTGGCCAAGGTGCATGTGCGACAATGAGCCACAATGCAAGCCACATCGCGCTTCATACTAGGCCAAAAGAAGCAGTGTTCTGCTAACTTAATGGTCTTGTTTCGGCCAAAGTGGCCGGCAAGACCCCCAACATGGAGTTCCCAAATCAAGAAGTCACAAACGGAGGTTCGCAAGACACAACTGATCCCCACGGAAAAGATAGCCCTCCTGAAGAATGTAATCAGGGTGCTCTTTAGAGGGGCCAAACTGAAGAGCAATGTGGATCAGACCAAAATTAGGATAGTTGGGATACTCCCCTCGGAGCCTCTTCAATCTAGTGACCTCGGCGCTAACAAGGGATAGGAGAAAAGTGTGACGACTTAGTGCGTCAACCATGCAGTTCTCCACACTTGCCTTATATTTAAGGACGAATGTGTAGGCCTAAAGAAACTCAACCCATCAACTATGTTTGACGTTTAGCTTCTTCTGAGCGTTGAGAAACCTGAGGGCCTTGTGGTCCAAATACAAAACAAACTCTTGCGGTAGCAAATAATGTCTCCAGTACCTTAAAGCCTACACTACCACATAAAACTCCTTATCATAGGTGGAGTACTTTAGTTTGACTCGTTCAATTTCTCGCTGAAGTATGCAATGGGACGGCCCTCCTGGCTTAAAACTCCATCTATGTCGACACCAGAAGCATCGTAGGAGACCTCAAACACCTTGCATGCGCTCCTTGATGTCGTGGAAGGCTGAGGCTGCACCCTTCGACCAGACAAATCCCCCCTTCTAGATGCAGTCTGTGATCGGAACCATGATAGTGTTGAGCCCTCGAATAAATCGGCGGTAGAAAGTGGCCAACCCATGGAAACTACGCACAACATGGATGGACTGGGGCTCAGGTCACTCGGTGATCGCCTTAACCTTCTCCGGATCCGCGGAGACACCCTTACTAGACACTATGAACCCCTAACTCGATCAGTCATGAAGACACACTTCTTGAGGTTGCCATATAGGCTCTTACGGCGCTGGATAAGATGTACTTGATGAAGGTGGTCTAAGTGGTCATCCCTAGAACGGCTAAAGATGAGGATACTATTGAAAAACATGACCAGAAATATTCCAATGAAGGGCCTCAACACCTGGGTCATCAGCCGCATGAATGTGCTAGGGGCGTTGGAAAGCCCAAAGGGCATGACCAACCACTCATAAAGTCCATCCTTTGTCTTGAAGGTTGTCTTTCATTCATCCCTAGGTCGAATCTAGACCTGGTGATAGCTACTCTTTAGATCTATCTTCGAAAATATAGTGGTGTGAGGTTATAGATCAACTATACATATGCTACTTGTATTTTCAACACATTAGATGTGGCAATGGACTTTCCATCATTCCATAAGTTGGAATATGTTATTGATTAGGATACTGCTGAACTGCTTCAAAAGATGGAACTGTTAGCATACCTACATAAAGGAAATAAAAAGTTCCTTGAAAACAAGAAACATAGTTGTCGTTACTTTACAACTTGAATCAAGGAAGCTTAGGTTGTTATTGAGTAGGGAAAAGACCATAGGAGGAGGAAATGGCAATAGATGAGAAGAAGGGATGGGACTGCTTACTATGCATGAAAATACTGAGTTGAAGAATGCAGAAGGCACACGTTACAGCAATCTCCCCTGGGTTAGAAGAAAAATGAAAGACAGAAGAGAGAAGTCAGAAAAGACTGATGAACAAGGCTTAAAAGAGGGCTGTGGGTAACTGGGTATAAAAGAGGAAACACGTGATGGGATTGGGAAAGAGGAAAAGGAGAAAGACCCGACCGTTAGTCTCTTATCCCATTGCCAATCGCATCATAGCATAAAGCAATTAAACAGAAGCCAAAATAGACCCTTGTAGAATAGGCATCCTTTTGAACCCTACTCGAGGTAGGACTCAGCAATTTATAAATATGGATCTCATATTAGAGAGAAGAATTTAAATTCCTAGGAACCCAAGTTGCTTTCAAATGTATTTTAATTCATAACAAAGTGTACACATTGTCAAAGGCCATGTAGTGGTGCCCTTGAAAGCTTATGTTGCAGATTCTAAGACTGCAAACTAGTCTAACAATATATTTCACTAATACAACCCCATAGGAAGCATTGCCAAATGCTAGCATGGACCTGGATTTTCAAGGCTCCTCCAAGTATCTTAGGTTTTCAGATTTTGATATTTCTTGATGTGGTTCTGTTTTAATTTAACATTCTCACAATTTGAATACTTTCTTTCCTGTCCAATTTTCGTTGTCTTTTTCAAAGCTTAAAAGTTGGCATGTTCAAATTATGATAAGAGATGATTTCTGGATTTATTATTCAAGAAGCATTCCCAAGTGTGGACTTACGTGCTGTTGTGTGTTGTAAAAGAACTTTTGTAACATCTCCAAAATATATTACATGCTTGGCTAGTCATTTAGAAATTGCAAAAGGTTCTTCAATGTTGCTATCCATTCTCTATTTGTTTAGGTTCTTCTGAGGTATGGCAATAAGGAGCAGCAGAGAGAATGGCTTGTTCCCTTACTTGAAGGAAAGATTCGATCTGGATTTGCAATGACTGAACCACAGGTTGCATCTTCTGATGCAACAAATATTGAATGTTCTATTACAAGGTTGGCCTTCTTAGCAATCTAATCTGAACATGGTTGGCAATGCTTATTCACTTTTGACAGTACGATTCAGATAGATTAGGATTCTTATTTGGCATTTTCCCCTCTTGATGTCTCATTACATCATTTTTTCATATACAATTAATTTTTTGATTGAAGTATGGTGCAAATTGTCATGTAAGTAAGAGTAGAAGGAAAATTCACCAGCTAGCAAAATGTGTTTGCTGGAGATATTTATTACCTTTTCTTTTTCTAGCAACCTAGGAATATGGTTTATCATTATTGCAGCAGTGCTTCTATGGACTTGTAGAAATGAGATGGTGTTTAGAAATGGCTTTAATCCAGCTCTTGATATCCTCCAAAGAGCTCTTGATTTGGCTGTTCAGGCTTAAAGCCGCTGGGAGATCTCAGTCAGGTGTCATTCCTTTGTTATGGCTTTGGAGCATGGATGTCAGGGTCGGGTCGGCTAGGGTGAGTCGGACCCAGCCGACCCCGACTCGGGTCGGGTCGGGTCGGCGGAGCCGCCTACTCCAATGAGTCCTGGCCGACCCTGGGTCGGCCAGAGTAAAAAATTATTTAAAAAATGAAAATCAGAAAAAATCAGAAAAAAAATTAGAAAAAATCAGAAAATCCCTAAAATTTACAGAAAATTACCTGACCACATACACATTCATTGAAATCAAACACATTGAAATTAAATCTTATCATGTTCATGTACCTTAAGAACAATAACAATGCTAAAGACATAATCATTAATGTTCATACATTGCAAAAATTAAATATGTAAAGTTGATAACAGAAATAATAAAAACCTTCTCAATTGACATTTCTGAACCCTCATCCTCTACCTCATGAGATTGAATAGGTGGCCACATCTCGTCCTCCATACTGTGTATATCCAAAGCCAAACAAGATTGCAATGTCTTGAATCCTCTTTGGATGCCTCGCGGTGTTGTTGCTTGTTGACTTGAACTTTCTCCTGAGTGTCCCGGAGGGAAGAAACTACCATATCCAGTAGTTTGAATATTGCCCAAATAACTAGGCCCACTACTAGAGCTGATGTCTGAATATGGCAATTTTGGGGGACTAAAAAGGGTGGATATGAAGCCCCGTTCCCCATCATGCCCTGCTTGCCTTTGTTGGCCTTCATATCCCCCGTGCTGCTGTTGTGCTTCCCCTTGACTTCCTTGTTGTTGTTGGGGTGGTTGTGAATAATCTTCATATCCTGACATAATACCCCCAAGCCTATAACTTCCCGTGGCTCCAATACCTGCAGCAGTACCATCATCATCATCAGTGATTGGGTGGAGTCATCACTCCCCACTGTTTTTTCTTTTTCTTTTGTACTCATCTTTTTGCGACGTTCATAATGTAATTTCTCTGCCTCATATAATCTAGCCAACTGAGATGGCAGGGGTGGAGCCTCAGAAAATGGCTGCCCAATATGTGTCTCTGCCTCAGGAGAGTCCTCTTCACCTTCTTGTGATTTTCTTCTTGGTTCTTCTGTTCTTCTTTCTTTGTTTGGCTTTGCTTTCTTCTTGCCTTGTCTTTCTTCTTTTGGGCTCTAACTGGGAGGTAGATCTTCTCAATTCTGGCTGAGATGAAGAAATACTAGTATCATGTACGGTGGAAGATCTTCTCAATTCTGGCCTCTCAGCTCTCTCAGGTACATGCTCTTCTAATAAAACATCTCCTTCACATGCTTGAACTAGCCGATCATCAGGATGAAAGTCAGCTAGCTCTCCCTCAGCTCTCGTCTCCACCCAAGCATGTAAAGGTGTTCCTCATTCAACTCATCACATCTATCTCAGGAACCACCTCCTCAAATGGTCTACCAGCTAGCTGCATGAATCTCTGTCTTTCTATCTTTTGCCTTTCTTCTTTTTGCTTCACCCTTAAACGCATATTATAATGACAGTAAACCAACTTCTCTAGCCTATCCACACCCAGCCTATTGCGGATTTTTGTGTGAATAAGGCTGAATGTACTCCAATTCCTTTCACATGGGCTAGAAGAAGTGGTTTGACTTAATACTCTCACTGCAACATACGCTAAGGGATTTGTTCCAGCTTGCTGATAATTGACTTGGATCCACCATTCAGCTGTTAAAATAAATAAGCGAACATTAATCATTATAAGGATGGTGAATCTTATATTTATGATTTTAGGCAAACACCCAAACATGTAAAACCATCTGGACTGAGTCTTTGAGCTGCATATGTCATGTCATATCCTCCGTATATCCCAACTTTCATCTTATATCTCTCCACCTACAAAATGGAAGACATGGCATATGTCATGTCAAATGAATCATACATACATATGCAAAATAAAATATACTATCCTACCTCTGCCACTGCGTCTAATCTCTCATTCATGCTCCTTGCAATGCGAGTGATGACATTGATGGTGCCTCTCATCACTTCTCCGTCATTGTGCACATCATCTTTATATTGAATCCTAGGGTTGAAAAAATACCCTGCATATGATAAAAGAAGTTTAAGTATGGTATCATAAAATAATTCAGCAAGTAATTACATTAAATAAATTACCTGCAGCATGAAGATCATGGTGGAGAGTCATCTCCCATCGCTTGTCTATGATGGCCCACCATTTTTGTAGGCTTTAGGATTCCTTTCCCTCAACTTTTCCTTTGCCTTGTCCATTGCCTCGTACAATATCCCATATCATTTTTGTCGTCACCATCAACCATTCTAAGGATAAGTACCAAAGGCTCTATTACTTTGAGGTAGTAGGAAACCTTCTCCCAAAATCGTGCATTGCTAATCAGGTCTTGGACTTGGAGAGCAACATCTTTACTATCAAGCCGTAGAGTGTCTACATGTTGCAAAAATTCTGTAGAATTAATCAATTGGCCCAATTGATGCCTATATTTCATTAGGCTCTCCAAAGAAATAAAATTAGATGCAAATCTGGTGGGACCAGCACGAAGGAGATCTCTCCCATCTGTGTACTTCCTCATCATATTCAAAATCCTGTTGTGACTATAAATAAAGGAAGTTATCATCTGAGCATCATCAATGATACCATGAATATGAGAATCTTTGTCTATGTCCTCCATCATTAAATCAATGCAATGTGCTGCACATGGAACCCAATAGAGATGGTGTCTCTTTTCCATTAACAACCTACCCGCAGCCTTGTAGCTCGGTTCATTATCAGTCACAACTTGTACAACGTTCTCTTCACCCACTTCCTCCACAACTGCATCCATAAGTTTAAACAAATATTCTGCATTCTTGATTTTGTTAGATGCATCAACAGATTTAAAGAAAATAGACCCTTTGCAGCAATACACAAGAAAATTTATCATGGATTTTCTTGTGGTCCCTGTCCAACTATCACACATAATGGTGCAACCACGTTCTTTCCAAATATTTTTGAAGCTACCCACCCATGTTGTCAACTCCTCATATTCATCATCAAGCCCAGCATCATAAATGTACTTCCTTGTAGGAGCCTTAATACCAGGCCCAGCTTCCGCATTGCATCCAACATACTATGAAAATATGGGCTCTCTGCCGTATGTGCTGGGACACCTGCATGTAAAAACCATTTGACAATGCCTTTGATTGCACCCTTTGCTGCCTTTGCAGTGGATTTCACTCCTTTCAATGCCTGCTTGATTCCTGGTTGTTTTACAGACCTTGATTTATACAATATGCATCCATAGGACCCTGTGTACTTCTAGGAAGAGATGTCCTAGAGTCATCTCTAGACACATGTGCACCTGATGTGCTTAAACCCCTTCGTCTCTCATCTTCGTCCGCATAAGAACGGCGACTAGCACGTGCCGCTGCAGTAAACTCAGGATCAGGATCATCATCATCATCTTCATCATCATCCACAGGAATTGGTAGATCATAATCTCTACGAATCTGTCTCCCAGAAAGCTCATCTTGAAGTTCTTGTTGCTGCTGAGTTGTCAATATTTTTTCTGCTCTCTTCCCCTTCAGATATGCTTTTATTTCATTTCTCACTTCCATTGGACAATTCAGACATTTTGAAACATTCCCAGCAATCCCAGCAAGATGTTGTTTAAGGCGATAAATGCCTCCAAACACTCCTCCTTTCTACACCAATTACATTTCACTTTTCTCTTAGATGCATCAAGGAGAGTACCATGAGCCCAACCAGGATCAATGGCCTGCTCCACCTCTTGCTCTTCATGTTCATGATGTGCCATATTCCTGTGTAAGAATGCAATTAAATTGCACGTTAAATACACATAATCCCTAATTTATAACCCTATTTAGGGTTTAATTTGGGAATTTATGAAAAAAAATATCATGGACTATAAATATTGTACATACAAAACTCTAATCAACTCAAATGACCACACTGAACACTCAATTACACATTTATTATATTAATGACCTACAAATCTTATTTTTTAAACCCCTAATTAAGGTTTAAGTTGAGAATTAAAAAAAACAGATCATGCAATGTTCATACAAAACTCTAATCAAGTAAAATAACTATATTGGACACTCAATTACATAATAATTACGTTAAAGACCTAAAATCCCTAAATTTTAAACCCTAATTAGGGTCATTTGGGGATTTTCAGGGAAAACAGTCAATGTAATGCAATTAAGTCTACCAACAAACTCTAATCAACTAAATAGTTCTATTAATCACTCAATTGCACATTAATTTCATTCATGACACAAATCCCTAATTTTTATACCCAATTAGGGCTAAATTTGGAGATTTAAGAGAATGAAGTCATAAACATGTTAAATATGCTATAGATCTACAGATCTATAGTCTATTTACCATTTCCTATTTTTTCAGATTTAAAAAAAAAAATTGAAAAATCTCACCTCACAGAAGAGAGAAGAGAACAGAGAGAGAGGAAGGGCGCCGGCGGCTGCTTGCAGTGGCGGCGGCCGGCGGCGAGCCTCCCGGCTCCGCGGCGGCGGCGGCGGCGAAGGTGGCTGCTCCGGCAGGGGGAGGGGGCAGGGGGCTGGGAAGGGGGGTGCTCGGGACTGCGCAGACAGGGTTCTGTCTGCGCAGTCCCGGGACGGGATCCCTCCTTAAAGGGGGATCCGCGGGGTCGGGCGGGTCGGGGTAGTCGGGTCGCGGAGTCGCGCGACCCCGGCGGATCCGGCCCGACTACCGGGAATCCGCGGATCCCGGCCAGTTCCCCCGCCAACTTGGGTCGCCGGGCGTCGACCCGACCCCGACCCGCCCGACCCCGACCCGACCCGCGCAATTTTGCCATCCATGCTTTGGAGGAACCTCAGTTTATGATTGCACTGTACTATCTCGGTATGGTGTTGATGTTTCTTTAATTTCAGATCCTGTTTGAGTCTTCTTTGTTATTCTTTCTTTATGTAACCCCCAATGGCTTACATTGGGCGTTTTTATTTTATTTTTTGTTTGTAAGTATCATTTTTTTCATTATCAATGAATTGTGATCAAGTTTGATCACCTTAAAGAAAAATAAACTTTATCATGGGAGCAGAGGTTTCAAGGTAATCAACATCATAGGTCCGAGTATAACCTCTTTCCACCAACCTCTCTTTACACTGTTGAATAGTGCCATCGAATTGTATTTGATGGTATGACCCAGTGGGGGCATGGAAGGCAGGATCGAAATCGGATCGAGATCACCAAGGGCCAATCTGATCTGGATCGGATCGGGAGATTCGATGGATCCAAGGGAAGTCTAGCCGATCCTCGATCGGCCAGTTTTTTTTTTTTTTTTTTGAGAAAAATTGAGGAAATTTCAGAAAAAATCAGAAAACAGCAAAAATCAGAAAAAAATCTGGTAAGTTGAAGGAACTAACGTTTGCATTAAAAATCAATCATACATGCATTCATAGTATATGAAACATAAGACTTTGTGTATTATTAGTTTATTACTACTATAATAATACAAGAAAAGCATAAAATATTAAAGACTTTGTGTATTATTTACCTGAATACCATTTAAGTAAATGTTACTTAAGAGATTACATGTAAATAAGGAAGTACCCCCCATTTGAATCTGGGGGTGTTCATGGTTTGGTTTGGTTTATAGAAATTTTTTAAGAAACCAAATCAAACCAAATTCAGAACCAAACCGAAGTCCCTTGAAACCAAACCAAACCAAACCGAAATAAATTCGGTTTGGTTCGGTTTAACTTGCAAATAAATGGGCCTTTAGATTCTCTTAGTCTTAAATAAGATTTTAATCACTTGTTTCTCTAATAAATCACTATCAAATAAGACTTGAAATGAAGTATTAAATGTTGATGACCATATTATCCTCCATAATATGTATTTTTACGTAAATATATTTAATAAACTTGATAGATATATACAAATTAAAACTCATTATTGTAATTTGATTTAATCGGTTTGGTTTGGTTTATAGAGCTTAGAAACCAAACCAAACTGAATTTTCTTTTTCGGTTTGGTTTGGAACCAAACAATTTTTTTTCATTTTCAAACCGAACTAAACCAAACCGAATCTCTCAGTTCGGTTTGGTTTTTTCGGTTTGAACCGAATAATGAACACCCCTATTTGAATCTAATAAAAAAATCATATTTCTTACTAATAAAAAGTTAACTCTCCCATTCAAGAAGAAAACCATGATTTTGGTGATTCCATCAAAATAGCGACTTTTTAAATCCCTCATATTTAGTCTATCTAAAAATTTAAAAGTCAAACGTACATATAACTTCTCCAGGGAGCCACTCTCCTACTGACTGTTATATGTACGTTTGACTTTTTTTTTATCGGACTTTGGATTTTTAGTATTCTATTAGATTTATTTGAATTATGAGATTTTTAGATAGGCCAAAATATGAGGGATTAGAAAGTCGCTATTTTGATGGAATCACCAAAATCGTGGTTTTTTTTCTTGGATGGGAAAGTTGACTTTTTATTGATAAGAGATGATTTTTGTGATATTTTTATTGAATTCAAATAGGGGGTACTTTCTTATTTACATGTAGTAACATTTACTTAAATAATATTTAGGTAAATAAGTAGGAGAATCGGCCTGGATCAGTCTGAAATCGGCCGACCCATCCCGATTTTAGTCAACTCCGGTCGATCCAGCTGGAAGTCTAGGCGATTCAGGGACTTTCCCTCGGACTCGGGTCGCAAGCCGTCGATCCAATCCTGAATCGGCCAATTCAGGGCTGATTCCACCGATTTTGCATTCCATGAGTGGGAGCCAACCAAACTCTTTCCAACAATATGATTTTTCTGAAGAGCAGTTATTTCCTTGTCCATAGGTGTGCAGCAAGTATTACTCTTTCTTCTGACATGTTACTATCATCTCTTGACACTTACGAAAACCTGCTAAGCATACTGTTTATATTCATTCCATTGGTAGCTAGTTGCAGCAGTTTAGTTCCAACATCAAGCTTCACGTTGTATCATCATATCAATTAGGATGGCTACTTTGAACTAATTGAATTTTCAGGTCTTCACAGATATGGTGCCGATTCTGCTGAATACTGCGTCCTATGGACTAAGTAATTATTCCATATATGAATTAATTGTAAAGTTTGAAAGAAGATGAAATTTCAATTAAATTGCACAGTGTTCCTGAGAGAAGTTTTAGTGCATTAAAGAAAGATGCCTATGTGTCAACTACAGATGAATATTAACAGATCCTTCTTAAGATGGAAGCATTCTTTCAATTTGAGATTATTCCATAAGTTCAGGATGCTTTTCCTTGCCAATTATCTGCCAGGCATATGTTATGTCCTACCAATAATTAACCACCAGCCATTTGCTAATAACAATAAAATCAATATCTTTTCTGAGGATCTCTATTACTAGTTTACAGTAATAAAAATAGCAGTCTAGTCTGTATCAATGTAAGAACATTGAACTTCATGTTCTATGTTTTAGTTCTTCTTTATTCCACATTTCTTCTCAATTTTGGTTTACTTCATTAGTTTCTGCTGCATTTTAGCCTCCAGTAGGGTTGACTGCTGGTCCTTGTGTAATCTTCAACAGAGATGGGTCTTCATATGTGATAAATGGTACCAAGTGGTGGACTAGTGGAGCAATGGATCCTAGATGCAGACTTCTTATAGTAATGGTAAGTTTTATGAGTATCCTGTGATGTTTTTTATGGTTTATTTATGGGAGAGTTGCAGAAATAACCCATTGTATACACAATTGTGGAATTGTCACTCTTAGATACTTTCTGATCAATATAATGTCACTGTATGTAGACAAACGCCTATGCCCTTCCCCTCATGTACCTGCTACTAGATAAATCTTTTTATGAACAATTTTGTTGAAATAAAACAGGCCTCGTGCAATTGAAAGTAGAGGAGACGGTCCTCACCAACCACGAACAATAGGGAACAAAAGAAATTACACATATAAGATATCCACTTCAAACAAAAATTAATCTACATGGAGAAACTACTCTCTGTTACCGGCATGGTGAATGAACCTTTATATTTCAATTCTCTCACTATGATTAACTTTCAACAGAGATCTCAAATCTTGATGGTGTGTAAGCAGCTTAGAAGGTAAATCTCCATGGCTAATGATCTTCCTGAATCAACAGAATTGACCTGGTTTGGGATCTATTGGAATTCCTAATTCTGCTTCCTTGTGAGCTAATGCATCATCAGTGCAAGTGTAAATTACATCTGGCATTGCCAAGTTCTCTTACAGCTGCAACAGTGTTCTAACCTGCCATCGAACAATGTTACTAAGTCAAGATAAAATCTAACTAGAGTTAGAAAGGTTCCTCACGCCTGGACTTAATGTTAAAATACCCCCTGTTGCATCAACCTAACTGCAAAAATATATCTTCATCATGTGCCTTCATGTGTTTCTGATGGCAGTTAACTGCAGTATGCTTGTGTAATTGAATTATTTTGATTTGTGTGTAATGTGTGTGCTAAGTGACATTCCAGAATTATGAATAACAGTGTTATTTTGGCAATTTGTTATTCCACTGTTGTTTGTCTAAATGCACTGAACGTGAAAACCAATATGCAGGGAAAAACAGATTTTAATGCTGCTAAGCATAAGCAACAGTCAATGGTTTTAGTGGATGCCAAAACGCCAGGTGTACATATAAAGAGGCCATTGACAGTATTCGGTTTTGATGATGCACCTCATGGGCACGCAGAGGTATCTTTTGAGAATGTAAGGGTGCCAATTGAGAACATCCTCCTTGGAGAGGGCCGTGGCTTTGAGATAGCTCAGGTGAGGATGACAGATTATGCATATTATTCACATGAATTTGTGTAGACTAGCATATTCTGGGGATCCAAAGATTTCCATTGTCAATAAGTATCTGAGCAGACTTACCTGTTTGTGAGTTCTAGGAGCTGTCTCTGAGTTCATCTCAGAACAGTAGCCCGATATACGTCAGACTCTGATGCAGGTTACCAATTGTTATTGATAACTGGAACTACTTTAATTCATGTGCCTTCTAATGCATGTGCTTAAAAGGAGAAAAGAAAGAAAAATTACAATTTTCCAACCAGTGGATTGAAGAAGCTAAGATCACTATCATTGTCTTATGTATGGATAATTTAATCTGGTTATGGTTCCTTATTTTGGTCTGTTATGGATGCGACTGAACTGACAGCTTCTTCACCACATTCTCTCTCTCTCTCTCCCTCCCTCCCCACCCCCCCCTCGTTTGTTCAGGGTAGGCTAGGTCCTGGCAGATTGCATCATTGCATGAGACTTGTTGGTGCCGCAGAACGTGGCATGCAAATGACGGTTCAGAGGGCCCTTAGAAGGAGAGCATTTGGAAAGTCTATTGCGGAGCATGGTTCATTTTTATCTGACCTTGCCAAGGTATATAACTTTCTTCTGGGTGTGTTCGTTATGGAATTTGATGTTAAAGCCTTATTCCATCAGAGGCTGGGAGTTGCTTTCAAAGGCATGCTGACTGCATCTACTTAACAGAGCTACATCCTTGAGTTAGAGTGTAGAAGGGCTAGTGGATTTTTACTGTGGCCTGCTTTATCCTGTCTCCAAATATTTGCATACATGTTTTTTGACAGCTCACGGGATAGTAAATTGGGGAAAGTGGTATTATTGGACTGTGTTTTGGATGCCAATGTCAGTTTTTTTGGAGTAATATGTTTTCCTTAATATGTTCTATCTTTGCCCTTGCGTTAGTCCTAGGCATTGGTTAGGGGTCTTTTCTACATCCTTCTGTTGATTGTCAAAATATACTTTTTCTCTTATCCTGCATATTGATGTACTACATTCGGAGTATGTATGCCCGAGTATATTCCTTTTAAAATGACTAGAGTGCCTTTCTTAGTGTCGCGTCGAGCTAGAGAAGACAAGACTCATAGTTCTAGAAGCAGCAGATCAACTTGATCGTTTTGGAAACAAGAAGGCTCGGGGAATGATCGCCATAGCTAAGGTATGAAGAAATGTTTTATCAAATACAAGTCGAACCTGATTAATTTATGCACAGTGTTTTCTTGTTCCATCCTTGTCTGCTGGATTTCTATGACATTTCTTGGGTGGGCAGGTCTCAGCTCCTACTATGGCGTTGAAGGTGCTTGACATGGCAATGCAAGTTCATGGTGCGGCTGGTTTGTCATCTGATACTGTTCTGGCCCATCTGTGGGCCACTGCTCGGACGCTGAGAATCGCAGATGGTCCTGACGAAGTCCATCTTGGAACGATAGCCAAACTAGAACTCCAGAGGGCAAAACTATGATTAGTTCAAATTTATGAAGCATCCTTCTAAAAGGCCGGAGTTCATGGGAACCTTGAATAAGAAACTAGAAGAAAAGGATATGGGAACATTCGTGGGAGGCGGTATTCAGAAACACAGATTATATACAGATAGATATATACCGAGAGCAATATATCTGGATATTACATACATGAAGTGGACTGATGATATTAGGAGGAAGAGGCGGCATATGGCCTTTGAAGGTTTAAGATGCATGGGGTTCATGTCGAAGACCAATGGGATTCTTCTTTATAGGTGGTTATATGCACCAACCTTCCTGTTCATTTTTCATATCGTCGTTGGAATTATATTTGAGAATTTTATCCTGTACTAAAGTGGGGAATGTGTTTAAGAATTTGTTATAGGTCGTTATATGTGTTGGGTATGACGTGGATAGTCGACTGTATATTATTATATCCTGTAATAAAGCTATATATCTGCTAAGAGAAATGCTTATTGGAAGGTCAGTCTTTGCAATAATATTGACGTAGATCGCTAGTGAACCAGTCTTGCAATAATGTTGATGTTGATTGCAATACTTGTAATCCCATCAGTTGAGAAGAAAGAGAAGGGACTTCCCAAGACCCCTCAGCCAATGAGATTACTAGTCTTGCAATCTGCATAAGCATTCCTCATCTGCTGATAGTTTGCTTATTGCTGAGGAGGTAAACCAGATTAACTAATAATCTAAAGAAAAAGTGCCTGAATTCTAACCCATGTCATGATTAAGAAACATGTAATAAAAGTAAACCAGATTAACTAATAACTTATAAACAAAAAACACTTAAGTTCTAACCACGTGTCATCGTGAAGAAACATGGAACGAACGTAAAAGTGTATTAATCTTAGTAGAAAGGACGTGTGGAAAAATAGGTCCAGATCTATTTATATGTCAGCTGCCGAATTGAATATAAAGGTCAAATGCTGTATTATTATGTAGTATATATTCTTAGTGGTTTCTGATGCGAAAGGTCAAAGGCTATTTATGTCTTTTAGTTAAATATAAGCGTTACCTCAAACCATAGTGACAAATGACGGAAATGCCCATGGGTATAATCTCTTATGGAAAACCAGCATTGTGCCGATGAAGGATTGGTCAACCCTAGTGTCATGGAGGGAGAAGAGCTGTTGGAGCTTGTGGTGACATCATGGAGGTCTTCTAGATTTTGCAGCCTGGTGATGAGGAAGTGCTAGACCAAGAGATGGAACAGGTTTGACAGGAAGAAGTCAATGATTAGGATCATGGTGATGAGCGATCGTGTTGTCATTGGAATATGAGGATGGGGATACTCGACCCTATGGACCCCAAAGAGAGAGAGGGAGAGAGTTTGTGTATCAAAATACTATAGCATTGATGACACATTTGCAATTGGAGAGGGGGAAAATAGTGTCCCATACAACCCCCTCATGGGCACCTAGCCCAATAAGGGAAGAAGGCCCAATAAGCCCGGGCCAAGGAGTCAAAGGTCCGAGAGCAAAAGGCCAAGAGCAGGGTCTCGAGTGAGATGGCCTAGGAGATAAAAAGCTCTTAGGCCACCTAAGGGCCCACCAGCCAAGTCTCAAGGTCGCAAGTTAGTGAGGTAGCCTGAGCAATGGTCCAAGGCCCAAGTTAAGCCCCAATTCACCAAGATACCCATGCCTCGGGAGGTTTCCAAAGCTCGAGATGTCTCTAAGCCACCTAGCAGCAATAGGGTGCTACCTCATGGTGGTCCCCCTAATGATAAGGACAATGCCTAGGAAAGTCGGAAGGATTGAGATAGAGTTGAAAGAGTCTTAGAAGACTAACACTCGGACTTTGTGGCAAGGTCTATCCCTAGAAGCACATCTCTTAATTTACCCCTAACTATTGACCGACTCTTTCGGCCATAACCAAAGGGGCATGAATCCTATATAAGTCCAAGAACCCCCTGGCGCAAAGTACGTCATTCAATACACACCCACCCTGGTGAAGGGCAATCTCGTGCCCCTAGCCTCTCTGTTTCTCCTTTTCATATTCCTGTCAGTTCTGACTTGATCGTCAGAGGGTTATTCCTAGGGGCCCTTGTTGTTCAACATATAGAGACCTAAAGAGAGGTGAATGAGTCCAAATTGTGATAAGTATATAGATAATTATTTGTTAGTAGATGTTAATAGTGTTTAACCCAGAAAGCAAGCAAGCATGCAAGAAAGAATGTAGTCACACATGTATGCACGTAGGGACACCAAGATTTATCCTAGTTCGGTGTTGAACCATTCAACACCTACGTCTAATCCTCAAGGGCAAACTCCTAAAGATTTTTACTATCCTAGTTGAAACCACATCCCTCAATACAACACTGGATATTGACCTCTAGTAGGCACTACACCACACCTGATTACCTCAGATGTCACGTCCCGACATGGAATATCGGAATAGACAATTGTAATTGTATGAGTATAAAGTAATAAGTAGACATCAAATAATTGGAAAATTGGATAATAAAATCAACTTAACTTTTATTCATAATCAAACTATATTGTCTATTACATTCACCAAATCAGAGCCAATACATAGGGTCCATTGATACTATTACATTGAAATAAAAATAAACTGACTAACTAACTAACTATGACACTACTACAACACTATGGTAGCTCCTCTCCACATCATGACTACGTTAAGACCACTCCTTCACTCTTGATCATCTTGTCCACATGTGTGTTGTCTTCTTTGTTAGACTTTTGGGCGCTGGCACTTCTGAGCGCTCCTCTCAGGACTAGACTAAGTCCTTTTAATTGCCAGGCATTAGTCATATTTTCTAATATTTAGAACCAGTCAATGGTCATATAGAGTACCAAGCAATAGAAGAGAAGAGTAGACGAATAGACGAGAGTATCGAGAGAAAAAGAGAATAGATGAGAGAGAGAATCATGAGATGAGAGTTTCTACATTAATTAGAAACATACAGGGGTCATGCACGAGAAATAGCACGAGAAAATACGCATGTATCCACTGCAAATAATACTTTTAGATACTGACAACATGGTAGAAAACATGGTCTACCACCTGGCCATGACTAGAACGCGATCAGGGGGTAGGGCGCGATGTCTAGAGAAGACGCGGTTCCCCTACGCACTGCATTAAGAAGGCGGGCAGCAGGTAGGGCGCCTTCATAGAGAGACTCTAAAGGCAGGTTGGATTATGTCATACATGTCCAACGGGTCTGTTTGGTTGGGTGTAAAACCCCACCAAGGAAAACTTTTTCAGGAAAAAGATATTTTTTCAGTCATTTGGAATCCCTGAAAACATAAATATGTAAAAAAATTTCCCCTAAACTCCGGATTTAGGCATCCCCCGTAAAATCTCAGAGACCATTTTCCCCCGAAACCTTCGACACTTCTTTTCCCCTCCCCCTTCGTGAAACCCCGAAACCCTCGACGCCATCCCCATCGCCTCTCGTCGCGATCCCCCGTGCCGGCAGATCTACGGTGGTCGTGACGACCATGGCTTCCGGTGCTGGTCCTGTGTTGTTGTCGTCAAACTCGTTTGTCGATCGTCTCACGAAGGAGATCGAAGAGGAGCTCAACGCCCTTCTGCCCACGCCGCCGATGGGCGATAGTCTATCTATTGGAGGGTGCCTCCCATCGTCAGAGATCATGAGAGAGAGGGCTACAGCCCCAGCTCATCTCCGTCGGCCCTTTACCACGCAAGGAAAACTTGCTGCCAAAGGATAGGTAAAAATCTCGTACCTACGCGACCTCTTGGGGCGGAGCCCCGACAATCGGCTGGAAAACTACATGGAGGCCGTACGCCAGTGCGAGCAACGGGCCCGACAGCAGTAGGGCCATCCCGTTGCCATGACCAGGGACGAGTTCGTGGAGATGCTGGTGATCGACGGCTACTTCGTGATTGAGTACCTGATGAAGCAAGTCGTGGAGCAAGCGCCGGAGACGACCCTCCTTCCTAGCGTCGGGTGTGGGTTCGCCCACCTACGCATACGCAGGGACCTGATGCTGCTCGAGAACCAGGTCCCCTTCTTCATCTTGGTAAAGTTGTTTGAGCTTTCTAGCTGGGTCGACCCCTTCACCGACAGCCGCAAAGAGCCTCTCAAGATTGATTTCTTCAGTGATAGAGACTTCAAAGTGGTGGGGGGGGGGGGGGAGACTGAGTGTTTGAGCTCCTGCTTATAGGGCAAGGTCACTATGAATTCTAGCAGGGAAAGACGGATGTTTGAGAAACAGAATTTTCAATGTGCTCAGGAATCCAATATTTTTTATGTGGATCATGGAACAAGATGGGTGGATGCCCCCAGTACACATCTTCCTTGTTGTGGTGCTTCCCTGTGAATTATTCAGGAATTAAAGCTTCCATCTTGTTTTAATATAATTGCCAAGGGGATTGCCTCCTGATCTGTAATGCTCCACCTTGATCCCTATTTGTCATATGCCTTAGACAGATCAAGTTCAAGCTGAAGGTACCTAGCTTTCCTCTTTAGCACTGCATAGAATGAATGAGCTCTGGACGGTCACTATGTTGCCCAGCTAGCAAGCCCAGAGGGGGGGGGGGTGAATGGGATTCTTAAAATTAATGAGTACCTAAACCTGTTCACAAAACAGTCACACAAAACACACTTCGCAGATTGTTAGTGTGGTGAAGGAAAAACCAAACACACAAAGGCAATCACACGACACAGAGAATTATCCTAGTTCGGATCTCCTCTCCTTAGGAGTCCTACGTCCAGCCTGAGCAATATCTCAGGATTTCACTAACAAGGGTACAGTCTCCCTTAAGGACACTACAGCACCCAGCACCCAGCTGGTCTTCCTTCACCCGAAGAACAACAACCTGGATACCCCACCAGTCTTCCTTCACAACCGAAGGGAACATCACCTGGATACCACACCAGGTCTTCCTTCACAACGAAGGAAACAACACCCTGGATACCCCACCAGGTCTCCTTCACAACCGAAGAGAAAACACAGGAAAAGTGAAATTAGATCAAGCTCCTAGATCAAGCTTATACAATGCTAGATCTGAAGCTAACTGAGAGGAAGATCTACAATGAGGGACACTCTTAGTTTATAGAAGCTCTCAAGACTAACAACTGAATGCAAAGAGCTAAGAGCTTGAACAGAAGGGAGTGAGGCTTTGCTCTTCAGAATGCTCACAGAAAGCTTGTGAAAGATTTTCGTTTTGAAACTCTGGGTTCTATTTCTTCTGGAGCTTCAGTCTTCTATATATATCTTCTATTTGAAAATTTGAACGTTAAAGTGCCCGTTGTCTCTAAGCTTTTGTTTACGTTAGACTGCATGGTCCTGTAGAGCTTCCCGTTCAACGGTCTTCATGCACGCACAGAGAGAAGATCTTCGTATATATTTTGGCTTCTATTTTGTCCAACGTTGTATGATGATGTGCTTCCAGAGACCTGCACACATTAAATGCTAAAACAGTAGATAGCTAGCTGTCTCTGTTGTCAGTCAACGTAGATTGATTTTTACAAATGTAGAAGTTCCATTCTGTTCTTCTAAAAAGATGTTTTACAGGATACGCATGAGAATAGAAGATATCATCTGTATGCATGCAGTGATACGTACTATCGTAATAAATGCATGGCTGTCAAAAAGATATACGTGAAGACTTTGACTTTTTAACGAATTCAAAAATTAGCTCAAAAAGCAAATCATTATTTTCCACGAAATTGTTATGTGCATGACTTATGAAATCGTTATACAAATGAGTTGATACTCATGTAAGTCGTTGTGCACTCATAAGCAAACCGATGCACATATAAATCGTTATTAATAAACAAATCGTTGTGACTTCATAAGAAAATCGTTATGCACATGTCGTTATAATCAAATTGTTAAAGATAATGTGAATGAATCGTTATTTGCTGTATCAAATCATTACAGCAACCAAGTCGTTACAAGCAAATCGTTGTTCTCACTTAAGAAATCGATGCGATAAGCAAATCGATGTGATCACTAGAGAAATCGTTATGATAGCAAATCGTTACAACCACTAAAGAAATTGTTATGATAGCAAATCGTTACGACCACTAAAGAAATCGTTATGATAGCAGATCGTTATGATCACTAAAGAAATCGTTACGAGGGCAAATCGTTATGAATACTTAACAAATCGATGTGAGGGCAAATCGTTGCGATCACTTATCGAATCGTTGTGAGGGAAAATCGTTGTGAATACTTAACAAATCGATGTGAGGGAAAATTGTTGCGATCACTTATCGAATCGTTGTGAGGGTAAATCGTTGCGATCACTTAACGAATCGTTGTGAGGGCAAATCGTTGTGATCACTTAACCGATAAAAGCACATAGCAAATTCTTATGAGTATGAAATCGTTATGAGCAAGGAAATCGTTGTAGCTTTGATGAAATCGTTATGACTTACGGAGAATCGATGTGTATATGGATAGTGTGAAGAATACTTACCTGTTTGGCTTGTTTTTCTTTTGTTTTGTTTCCTGTGCTCAAACCTTAGAGCAAATAAGTTAGATTTCACTATATCTAGTTTTGTTAATCACCAAAATCGATATGTAATTAATTTAAATTACATGGGATAAAATGATCATCAATCTCTCCCTTTTTGGTGATGACAAAACTTAAAAATAGCAAAGATGATCTGAAATAAGTCTAAGTATTGGGGGAAAGAATATAAGGGATATAAGGATGTATTTCAGAAATGCTATATTTCTCCCCTTTTTGTCATTAAGCAAAAAGATCAAAGGTGAGACAAATAAGAGAGAAAAGAACACAAAGAGAGGAACAAAGAGATTTATTGAGCATAGAGGTTCAGAGAGTTAGAAGGCAGGAGACAAGAGAGATGCAAAGCGCCTAATGACAGGTAGCGCTTGGCGATCCTGCTTTTCAAATAGGCTTGAAATGCTCCAAGCTCAATGCAATAGGAGGGTCCCATGGTGGGAGCCATCCTCTTGATGTGAAGCTGCCTCTGATCCGATATGAAATCCCAATATTTGACGTTGCCAAGAGCTACCTTGTAGGGGGTGAAGCAACCAAAACTGGCAAACTGAAGAAACTGAGTAATTTTAAAGGGATAGAAAATCTGATGCTGCCGAAGTTCCTTCTTTAATTCCAGAAATACCCTATACGGCTCTTCCCATTTCATGAAGGAGTCCCGGACAAGGTGAAGAGAATTGGCATCCAAAAAGTCAGCGGGAGTCAGAAGAGGTTGATTGGAACGAGCCTGAGAAGCATTCAGCTCTTTAAGCTGTTGAGCAGATAGAGTGTAGAGCTTTTCCCAATCAGCATGCGACAACCTCTCACACTCAGATAGAATAGGGGCAAGGACATCTGCCTTGAGGTACCCCTGAAGATAATGCTTGAAGACAAATCTATGAAAAGCAAGGTTACGACTTTCTTGCACAGAGAGCCTGGCCATAACCTGAGCAGCTCTCTCAAACATGAGTGTGCCCACAGATGAGTCCATGATGAGGGAGTGAAGTGGAGGGAGGAACACCACATCAGGAATTACCAAGGTGGCAAAATCAACTCGGAGAGGTTCGGTGTGAGCAACCCTGGAACTGAGATCACGGATGGCTTGCCTGAACTGGCCCAGCTGCACCTGGAATGCTATTAAGATAGCAGTAATCGTAGTACATTTGTAGTGCCGGATGAACTTGATTTCCTCTGAATGAAAGGTCCAAAAAGATTTTTATGATGAATCTGAAACCATTAGAGAGAGGTAGAGGAGCTTCTCTGGGTGGATATCTGGCGGCTTGAGTACGACGAAATTGATTGTACAGCTCTGTTGCTCCGAGCCCACTGCTCTTCAGTTTTGGCTTCAGTCATGGAAAGTTTTTTGACTGTTGAGCCTTGGAAAGAAAGGCATAAGGGAAAATGGTATTGAGATGGGCCGAAAGATTTTGGAAGGAAGGCCAAAGAGGTGAGCAAACACTAACTTTGAAGAAATTCCTCATAGATAGATTGTTGCTTATTAGTGATAGAAAGAGAAAACCAAAGTGGAGGATAACAAGGTTCAGAAGAGACAGGATGGGTGGAAGTGAGTCTCCTCTTCTTAGGAACAGGACTGGAAGAGTCTGTCCTATGAGAATGGGTCCCAACAGCTAGGACTGAACGAAGTATTGCTACTTCAAATTCATCCTTGATGTCCTGGATTTCTGTGTGAGCCAATTGGGCACCCTCAGAAATAATAGTAATGAAGGAAGGAGGTGTTTGTGGATGGAAGAGAGATGCAGGGGTGATGGAAGGGAGATCAGATGGTCCTGGAGAAGAAGAAGAAGGACCACTAGAAGAGGCTCCAGCTGAAGAAGCTATGGAAGGAACCTCAACAGAAGATAAGGTGAGGAATGATGGTGGAGGAAATAGGAGATGAAGGAGTTTGGGAAGGAAAAGGTGCAGGTGAGGAAATTGTTCTAGAGCGGGGTCGTTTGAAGGTGAGAGGAGTTGGAGGAGCAGTGGATGAGGTGGGTGGAGAAGGAGGGGCTGGAGTTGGAAGGGTAGGAAGGACAGAGGGCTCTGGAGCTACAGCCTGATCTTCTTCTCTTAAAGCATCCTCTGCTGGCCCTGCTGGCCCAGATTCCTCAGCAACAACCACTTCTTTAACGAGCTCATTCTCAACATGAATTAGCCCTGGTGGCCCTGCCGATTTTTCAGACAAAGGCCCTGATGGCCGCTCTTCCCCTTGCTGCTGCTCTGCAAAGACAGGCCCTGATGGCCTAGCTTCATCATCCTGCTGTTGCTCTGCAATGACAGGCCCTGATGGCCTATTACTTTCTTCACTTGGCCCTGATGGCCCTGCACTACAGGAAGGAGGGGCGTGAGATGGTAAGTGCTCCCTCACAAATGCTGACAAATCTACAATCACCTTCCTCATATTGTCATAAACTTTTCTTAGCCTTGCAAGTTCAGATGACAGTGCCCCTAATATACGGGCAGATGAGCTTTGAGTGATAAAAAAAGGAGTCCATATCCGACTTCACGGAACACAAAATTTTGCCTTGCTCATCCAGGCGCTCAAAAATGGGTTTCAAATTTACTTTCAACTTCTTTTTCCAAGACCTCCTGTGTGACTTACTGGTGAGGAGAGGAACTTCTTTAGCCACATCTTTTCCTTTGCCTTCTCTTGCCCTAACCACGGGCTCTTCATGGTCAACATTTTCATTTTCTTCTTCTGAGGCACTTTCCACAATGCCTTCACTAAACTGATCATCAATAAGGGCATTGGCAATTTGCTCCCCCTGACTTGCTGCTAGCTCATCAACATGTTGCTCCCCCTCAATGAGAGCATCTTCTACAACTAAGTCTTCACGAGCAACTACTTGCTCCCCCTGACTGGGAGCTTCTTCCATAACAATCTCATCAATGTGGCCTGATGCCACAGCTTCCGCAAATTATACTTTACTATCTAGTGGATCCCTTAAAGAGCTTTGGAGGGATTCCAGTACATCTCTTGAGTACTGAGCCTACTCGGAAAGAGGGAAGAGGATCCTCTGAACTATGCCCAACGGGCTCAATATCCTCTGGAGGTATATCCTCAATTCTGTTGCTAGATTCTGCTGCTGGTGCTGCTGCTACTTCTGGTTCTGCTGCTGCCTGAACTGCTTCTACCTCTGGAATCGCAGGAACTGCGCCAGCTGCTTCCTGACCTTCTTGGGCTTCGCCAATGATGGCTTCACCCTCAGCCACAGAAGTCTTTGTCCAGACCCCATTGACAACCAAAAAACCACTTTTTCTCAAATTTCTGGACCGGATATCTTGGCCCATCTTTTCAGACACATCTCCCACCACACTAATGCCATAATGTTGAAATATCTTGGTGAGCAGATGAGCATAAGGTAGAGAAACGTTCAGCTTGCTCTTTGTGTCCCATACTTGTGTGCTTGCAAACTTCATTCTTTCAATCATAATCTCTGCAGTGTTGATTTCTTGGTTCTGGACAACCCAGAACATCAGGTCGGAGTCCGCCTTTGTGCAAGTGGAGAAGGTGGCACTCCTTGGGACTACTATTTGACACACAATGAAATGCAATAAGTGATTAAACGCATTCAACTGGTTGATTTCTAGTTTTCCATCCTTCAATCTGAAATCGGGACCAACAATCCCTAAACCTTTTGCCTGGATATCCACAGTGTGAACTCCACTGTGTCCGGAGGTAGTCACACCAAAGAGAGATGCCAATAGGTCTCGTGTGACCCTAATCTGAGTTCCCTTGACCATGGAAGTCAGGGTTCCGTCTTCCTCTGTCTTCAGACATACATAGAAAGCTTTCACAAGATCCGGATAACTTACTTCTGATAGGGTGGCTATCTTTGTCCACTTCAATCTGCTCATAGCTGCGACGATACTGCCCATTCCATTCTTCTGCAAGTCAGCCACATCTACTGCTTTGTGGCCGCAAAGCTTGGTCTTTACTGAAGCATATCTTTCCTGCTGCTCGGTGGTAAGAAATGCAGCTCCATAGCCCCCGACGCTGCCGGAGACACCAGAAGAGGCCATGGTTTTGGATGGGAAGAGTTTCTGGATGATCGAAATGGAGAAAGGAGTAGAACCCCTCAAGAAATTTCTCGCGGGAAAGAGGTGGAAGCTTGAAATCTCAGGGAGTCGATGCTGGAGTCGATAGGGTATCGCCTCAGGCAGAAGGAGGAAGATGATGAAGGGATGCGAATCGTTGCCGCACAGATTTCAGGATATAAAGAAAATTAAAAGAATGACCTTTTTACTTTAGAGGCGCCATGATGGCAGAAAACGACAAACTGACTAGTTCAATGGAATAAATTCTTATAAAGTAGCGAATCGCCAGAAATGACTTAACACAAGAATCTTTGAGGAAATTTGCTTAAATCCAGGGAGGAAAAATAATTTTAAATTCTAAAATTAATATTTCAGTTTTAAACAGATAAATCTTTCACAATTTACACATGCCTAATTCCCTTCTAAGAGAAGTAAATCTCTCTTCGGGTAAGGCCTTTGTGAAGATATCAGCTAACTGATTGTTTGTATCAATAAATGAAATATCAATGTTGCCATTTGCTACATGATCACGAATGAAATGATATCTAACCTCAATGTGTTTAGTCCTTGAGTGCTGTACTGGATTCTTGGTTAAATTTATAGCACTGGTGTTGTTGCATAACAGTGGAATTGTCTTGATGTGTAGGCCATATTCCTCAAGTTGTTGCTTGATCCATAGGAGTTGTGTACAACAACTTCCAGCAGCCACGTACTCAGCTTCAGCTGTTGACAGTGCTACTGAATTCTGTTTCTTGGAGGACCATGATATCAGCCATCCTGCAAGAAAATGACAACAACCACTAGTGCTCTTTCTATCTATTTTGCATCCAGCGTAGTCAGCATCAGAGTATCCTACTAAATTAATTTCACATGATTTTGGATACCAAAGATCTAAATCATGAATTCTAGCTAAGTACCTAAAAATTCTTTTAACACTAATTAGATGAGACTCTTTAGGATCTGCTTGGTATCTAGCACACATGCATACACTAAATAAAATATCAGGTCTGCTTGCCGTTAAGTAAAGTAATGAACCTATCATACCACTGTAGATCTTTTGATCTACTTTCTTACCATTCTTATCACTGTCCATCCTTGTTGATGTGCTCATAGGTGTTGATAATGGCTTGGAATTATCGAATCCGAACTTCTTCAAGAGTTCTTTGGTGTACTTAGCTTGACAGATGTGGATGCCTTCCTTTCCTTGTTTAATTTGCAGTCCAAGGAAGTAGTTAAGCTCCCCCATCATGCTCATTTCGAATTCTCCCTGCATGAGCTTCTCAAAATACTTGCAAAGAGATTCGTCAGAAGAACCAAATATTATATCATCAACATATATTTGAACAAGCAGAATATGTTTGACCTTAGATTTGACAAATAATGTACTATCTACTTGACCTCTAGTGAAACCATGATCTAATAGAAATGCACTTAGCCGTTCATACCATGCTCTTGGTGCTTGTTTTAATCCATATAGTGCTTTATGCAATTTAAATACATGATTTAGAAAATCAATGTCATCAAAACCTGGAGGTTGTTCCACATAAACCTCCTCTTTTATGAAACCGTTTAGAAAAGTAGACTTTACATCCATTTGAAATAATTTTATGTCTAATGCAGATGCATATGCGAGTAATATTCTAATAGCCTCAAGTCTGGCTACTGGTGCATAAGTTTCATCGAAATCTATGCCTTCCTCTTGGGAATAGCCTTGAGCTACCAATCTGGCCTTGTTTCTTATGATCACATCAGCTTCATCCAATTTATTTCTGAACACCCATTTGGTGCCAATTACTGGATGATCTGATGGTCTAGGAACAAGTGACCAAACCTTGTTTCTCTTGAACTGATTCAGTTCATCTTGCATGGCTAAAATCCAATATTCATCAGTGATAGCTTCATTGACTGTCCTAGGCTCTATTTGAGAAACAAAAGCCAAATAATCACATGGAATCATGTTACCTCTTGTTCTTACCCCTACAGATGGATCACCAATAATGTTTTTAGGTGGGTGATCTTTCTTGTGTCTCCACTCTTTTGGAAGATTTTGATGAGAGATATCTCTTTGTTGCAGGTCTTCCAGAGGTGGATCTTCCTTGTCCTCAATTGAAGTATTCTTTAGTTTCTTGGACAATTCATCTGCATCATCATTGTCACTATCTTCTTCCTTTCTCAAGGAAGGGTTAGTTTCATCAAAGATAACATGTACTGACTGCTCAATTAACAAAGTGCGCTTATTAAACACTCTATATTCTTTAGGTTTAGAAGCATACCCCATGAAGATGCCTTCGTCTGATTTGGCATCTAACTTACCAATGTCTCTTTTGCCATTGTTGTGGATGAAGCATGGACATCCGAATGTTCTGAAGTGACTAACCTTCGGCTTCTTTCCCTTGTACAATTCATAGGCTATCTTCTTTAGTATGTGCCTGATCATTACTCTGTTAATAATGTAACTTGCTGTGTTAACTGCTTCAGCCCAAAAATATCTTGGCAGATCATATTCGACAGCATTGTTCTTTCCATGTCCAACAGGGTTCTGTTCTTCCTCTCAGCAACTCCATTTTGCTGTGGTGTCCTTGGTGCTGAGAAATTATGCTCTATGCCTTGATCATCACAGAAATTTGCAAATCTTTCATTTTTGAATTCTCCTCCATGGTCTGATCGGATTCCAATAATGCTAAACTTCTTGTCTTTCTGTATCTTTTTACTGAAGCTTACAAAGTTCTCAAAAGTGTCATCTTTATGCTCCAGGAATGATACCCATGTGAATCTGGAGTAATCATCTACTATAACAAATCCATATTGCTTTCTTCCTAGACTGGTGGTCCTCATTGGCCCAAATAAGTCCATGTGAAGGAGTTCTAAGGGTTTAGAGGTGGTTACCATAGTCTTCGACTTGAAAGAACTCTTGGTATGCTTTCCTTTTGCACATGGTCTGCAGACACCATTTATTTTTGTGCTTACTTTTGGTAGACCTTCCACTAGGCTTCTCTTGATCAGCTTTCTCATGCCATCCAAACTGCAGTGCCCCAATCTTCTGTGCCACAGCTCGATTGACTGTTCTTTGCTTGCTTCTAAGCAGATATCTTGATCTTTCAGTTCTTCAAGGTAAAACACATATAGGTTCTTTTCTCTGTTGGCTTCAAAGATGACTACTCCATCCTTCATGATACTACACTTGGATTCTTGAAATCTGATCTGATGTCCCTTGTCGCATAGCTGGCTGATGCTGATGAGGTTGTGCTTCAGTCCTCTAACACATAGGACATCTTCAATAACTGATTTGCCTTTGCTGCTCACTGATCCACTGCCTATCACAGTCCCTTTTCCATTATCTCCATATGTCACTGTGCCTTCTTCAGCTTTGAGGTGAGAGAATAGCTTTCTATTACCTGACATATGCCTTGAGCATCCACTATCCAAATACCATTTGGATGCTCGAAGGTTTCCCTGAAATGAAAACATCAAGCTTTAGGTACCCAAGTTCTTTTGGGTCCTGGATGGTCAGTGTCATCAATTTTTCTTTTAATTATCCATTTTTTATGTTTGGTTGGACAAGTTATTTTACTGTGACCTAGTTTGTTGCAATGGCTACAACATGTTGTTTTAGTTACTCTTTCATACGGAACATACTTAAGGTTAGATTTATATGAAGTATCTTGTTCAACTACAAATTTTGGAGTAGGATACGTTTTAGGGTATATTATTGTGTCTTCATTATCTGGGGGTGTATAGCCTAATCCTTGTTTTCTTTTTCCTGGCCGTCTAGCACCTTTTAGTATTAAGGAATTTTTCCCATTGGTGAATTTTTCTAATGTACTAGATAGTCTTTCATTTTCTTCTGTTAGTATTTTGATTTCATTTTTCAGTTTATCTGAACTTTCTTGTTTTTCTAATTCAGTTATATGTTTGTTTTTATCTTTTAGATCTTCGCATAGTAACTCATTTCTTCTCTTAAGTTCATTGATTTGCTTTTCTAGTTGTTCATTTTCAGATTTTAAGTCTGAATTTGTGTTTTCTAGGCAAGTATGATTTTTCTTACTAGCTTTAGTAATTTAGATACTTCTCTATATTTGCTATAAAGCTCGTTGAAAGCTTCTTCTAAATCATCAGAATCATTACAGGAATCGAAAGATGAGTCAGAAGTTACCTTTTCTTCTATGTTGGCCATGAAAGCCAAGTTAGCTTCTTCTTTTTCCTCGCTACTCGAGCTTAACTCGCTGTCCGAGTCGCTACTGTTATCCCAAGCCGCTGCCATAGCTTTCTTCTTGAATCTTCTTAGTTTTCTTGAACTTTCCTTCTTTATGTATTCTGATTTCTTGAGCTTCGGACACTCTGTCTTGATGTGTCCGGCTTCTTACACTCATAGCATATGGGCTCACCTTTCTTTGAGTCCTTTCCTTCTATCTTCTTAAAATCCTTATTTTTCTTGAAGTATCTTCTGTCGGACTGATATCTTTTCTTTTTGGCTAAGATTCGTTGAAGCTTCCTAGATAGCATAGCTTCTTCGTCTTCAGTGTCTTCACTGCTGGCTTCATCTTCAGATTTTTCCTCAGAGCTGCCTTCTGCTGCTTTAAGGGCATTTGTGTGCTTCTTCCTATTTGATGATTCTCCTAACCTCTCCATGTTTATCTCATAGTCCATGAGGGACCCAATGAGCTTTTCCAATGACATCCTTTTCAAGTCATTGGCTTCTTCTATGGCTGTTACCTTGGGAGTCCAAGAAGATGGTAGAGATCTAAGAATTTTCCTTACCATGTCTCCCATCTTATACCTTTTTCCTAATCCTGCTAACCCGTTGGTGATGTCTGTAAATCTGCTGAACATCTGTGTAATGGTTTCTCCTGACTGCATCTGGAATCTCTCGTATTGTGTCACCAGAATGTCTATTCTGGTTTCTTTCACTTTGTCAGTACCTTCGTAAGTGATTCTTAACTTCTCCCACATCTCCATTGCTGATTTGCAGGCTGAAACCCGGTTAAATTCTTTCTTGCTAAGTGCACAGCATAATATGCTCTTAGCTTTGCAATTGAGAGAAATCTTCTTTCTATCATCTTCTGTCCATTTGTCCGTTTCGTTGGTGACTAGAAGATCTCCTTCTTCTACAATTGACCAGATTTGAAAATCAAATCCTTGCAAGAAGTATTCCATCCTGGTCTTCCAGTAGGTGTAATCTTCTCCATCGAATAGAGGTGGCCTGTTGACTGACTGGCCTTCGGAGTGACCTTGGGCTGCCATTAGATCTTTCTCTTCAGATCGTTGGATCTTCTTCTTTGTCGAAGAGACTAGCTTTGATACCACTTGTTGCCCAGCTAGCAAGCCCAGAGGGGGGGTGAATGAGATTCTTAAAATTAATGAGTACCTAAAACCTGTTCACAAAATAGTCATACAAAACACACTTCGTAGATTGTTAGTGTTGGTGAAGGAAAAATCAAACACACAAAGGCAATCACACAACACAGAGAATTATCCTGGTTCGGATCTCCTCTCCTTAGGAGTCCTACGTCCAGTCCCTGAGCAATATCTCAGGATTTCACTAACAAGGGTACAGTCCCCCTTAAGGACACTACAGCACCCAGCACCTCAGCTGGTCTTCCTTCACCCGAAGGGAACAACACTCTGGATACCCCACCAGGTCTTCCTTCACAACCGAAGGGAACAACACCCTGGATACCACACCAGGTCTTCCTTCACAACTGAAGGGAACAACACCCTGGATACCCCACCAGGTCTTCCTTCACAACCGAAGGGAACAACACAAGAAAAGTGAAATTAGATCAAGCCCCTAGATCAAGCTTATACAATGCTAGATCTAAAGCTAACTGAGAAGAAGATCTATAGTGAGAGACACTCTCAATTTATAGAAGCTCTCAAGACTAACACACTGAATGCAGAGAGCTAAGAGCTTGAACAGAAGGGAGTGAGGCTTTGCTCTTCAGAATGCTCGCAAAAAGCTTGTGAAAGATTTTCGTTTTGAAACTCTGGGTTCTATTTCTTCTGGAGCTTTAGTCTTCTATATATATCTTCTATTTGAAAATTTGAACGTTAAAGTGCCCGTTGTCTCTAAGCTTTTGTTTACGTTAGACTGCATGGTCCTGTAGAGCTTCCCGTTCAACGGTCTTCATGCACGCACAGAGAGAAGATCTTCTGTAATATCCTTTGGCTTCTATTTTGTCCAACGTTGTATGACGAGTGTTGCCGGAGACCTGCACACATTAAATGCTAAACAGTAGACAGCTAGACTGTCTCTTGTTGTCAGTCAACGTTAGATTGATTTTATACAAATGTAGAAGTTCCATTCTGTTCTTCTAAAAAGATGTTTACAGGATACGCATGAGAATAGAAGATATCGTCTGTATGCATGCAGTGATACGTACTATCGTAATAAATGCATGGCTGTCAAAAAGATATACGTGAAGACTTTGACTTTTCAATAAATTCAAAAATTAGCTTGAAAAGAAAATCATTATTTTCCACGAAATCGTTATGTGCATGGCTTATGAAATCATTATACACCAGAGGAGGCGTCGGCCCTGTCGAGCGCGACCTTATCGCGACGCATTTGGCCATCGTGATAAGGGTCGCTGTCGCGGCCTATTTTCCTATCGTGACAAGTTTGCTGTCGCGAAGCGCTGCCCCAGCGCAACAGCGTTGCTGTCGCGGTGCCCTTCTCGTCGCGATGTCATCGCGACGGCCTTGGGGGACGCGACAGTGCCTGTGTGTGTCTCGGGTGTTTCATGGCCCGGGTTGTGTGTCGGCATGTGCCCCAGGGCAGGGTTTGCCCTTAAGACCTTCTGGTAGGGAACACGGCTGGTTGCCTCCCTACGTTCAGTGACCGAAGGTGACACCTTCGTGGCCCTATCCTGGCAGTGGTGTCAGGAGGGTCATGTTTGTCTAATAATCGATTGACTGACGGTCAATCGATTATTAGCAGGGCGACAGGTTTCTGTGCTGGCTAGTAGTGTTCCGAGGTTCTGGATTTTCCGTACGTGGTTGGTTGGCTGACGACCCTTTTGAGGGTTTGTGCGTGCTTCTCGCCTGCTGGGCTTGTCGTGGGTTACAAGCCAGCGGTTCGACGTGGTTTTGTTGTGCTGCCTCGCATGTTCGCCCAGTGCTAGACACTTGAGGGCTTGTCCCCAGTCTGAGAGGTTGTTACCATTTCCTGGGACCCCCGTCCTCGAGTGCCCTCGAGGGAGGTATCGGGGCAACGAGCGTACTCGAGTTGGCAGCCGACAGGGTGGACTCTAGAGTTGAGGGGAAAACAGTGGTTTGGGCAGCGGCGTTGAGTCGTTTGTAGAGCTCTTTTGGCTAGGCCTGGGACACCGAGGACAGCCGGAGTTCCACCCGGTGTAGGCTAGCCAGTCCCTTGTCTCACTGCCTCGCTCTACGTTGGTTCCGGAGCCGCGTAGGGGGTCAGGCGTGAGGCTGCAGCTTGGCCAGGCTGCGGCGTTGCGTGTGTTGTGTGTTTCTGTGGCGGCTCTGTCTCACCCTTCCGCGGGGGCGGAGGCAGGAGCTAGGCTAGGGAGCAGAGCATGTGGACTATGGGTCCCCCTCTTGGCTGCTAGCGGCGGTGGCTTGGTTGCTATTATTGTGACGGTGTTTCCTCACGACGTTTCCAAGTACGACTCATTGCCCGAGCTCACACGGAGGTTACAGCCTGGCTGTGTTTAGTCTCTATGGGTGTCGTTGGTCTAGCCTTGTGCAGACATGTGCTTCTGGTGGTTTCCGCTTCGGTGTCCTCTCGGTTCCGTAGTCCCGTTCTTGGGTGCCAGTCCGTAGTGGCACCAACGTATGTGGTTTCCCGACCCAGTGGTGTGTTCAGGGTTCGGGGTGGTTTTGCTTGTGGGCCCTCCACCCTGTGGAGGTCTGAGGTGTCCGTGCTTGAGGTGAGACGTCATTCTCACCTGGTTGTTGCGTGGTCTCGGAAGGTGTGCTGAGAGTTGCTTTCGCTCTGTGCCCGACTCCATTGGTTTCTGCAGGAGTCGTGTGTGTGACCCGACCTCGGTTGGTGGTTGTGGTGTTGCACTATTCTGTTCCGCTGCTTAGTAGTGCCCTGCTGTAAGTGTTCCACGCTTTACAACTTTCTAGGGTAGGTTTCTGTTTTCGGAGTTCCTGCTGCTCTGGCCGGTGAGGGATTGGTAATCCTTACTGGGCCTTGTTCGTGAGCCTCACCCCCCTACTTCCTTCAGCTAGGGACTCATCATCACTGGAGCTCGGTGTCAGACGGGTTGCGGAGGCGGCTGTGGCGCCGTGTGTTGTTAGCAGCAGTGAGAGCTTAGTGTTGTGAGCTCTTGTAGCCGAGTGAGCTGAGAGTTGTGCTTTGCAAGTCCTCAGGGTATGCCCCTTAAGGATTGCACCTTTCTTCTTGTACCTGTGCTTTTGGTTGGGACACATTGTACGGACCTTTGTATATTGTACATATTGTTATAGTTATTTAAATTTAGTACATATCTCACTAGACTATTTCTTCTAACCCTTCTGGATCTTCGGATTTGTGGGTGGCGGCGCGACCCTCGGGACCCCTGGCGAGTGTCTGGGAGGTCGAGTCGTTACAGTGGTATCAGAGCGAGGAGTCTGCTAAGATTGGTAAAGCGTTAATAACTATAGCTGTCCCAAAGAAAGGTGCTAGTGCACTGCTGACACCGCCCGACTAGTGTTAGGCTTGAAGGGTTGCGGAATTCCCAATATGGTAATCTAGAAGGGGGGTTGAATAGATTACTGTCTCTTAAAAACTATTACCACGTTCTTTTTCTTAAAGCACAGATTATTAAGACAGTATCAAGATCTAAACTATGTGTAGATGATGTAGAAACCTATCTAGCGTGTGAATATGCAACGTGTCTATCAAACATCTATCGTAGAAACGATCAAACCACGAGACACGCAGATTTACGTGGTTCGGAGTACACAACAGTGTATCCTACGTCCACGGCACACACACACACACAGAGTAAACTGCTTATGAGCGAGTTCGGTGACTACAACTCACACACACACGTGTTTTCTGATGTGCACCCACGATCAAACAACACACACACGTGATCTCAAGCACAAGAGACGCTTGAATCACACAAACACACACACGGTTGATGAGAATTATGAAACAGGAAGAGTTCAGAGTGTAGGAGTAAATCCTGATGTGGAACTCTTCTGAGAACGCCTGGATGGAGTTCAAACTTCGACTTGACTGCTTTGGATTGATGGAGAAGGTTGAATCCACGACGATCTATCTTCAGTACTGCAGGATCAACAGATCTTTCGGTCTCTGCACTGCAGACTTGAAGCAGAGCAGCAGCAACTCCTTTCTCTTGGACTTGGCTTTAGGGTTTTTGGTTGTGGCTGCTTCTGTGTGAGATTCTCTCCAAAAGGATGCTTATATAGTTGTGTTTTCATGTGGAGAGTCGTAGGACTTGAAAACACAATCTTGGATATGAAGGAAGGTTTCCGTATTTGAAGATCCTCTGCGTCTGTCGACAGGTGCTGAGTGTCTGTCGACAGATTGCAACAGATTTGCAATAGACAGACTTCAGGTTGCTCTGGTCTGTGGCATCTGTCGACAGGCGATATCCATCTGTCGACAGGCAGAGTCAGTTTTGCCAAAACACAGAACTCTGGCATTTCTGTCTGTGACATCTGTCGACAGGTCTCTGAGCATCTGTCGACAGGTGCTCTCAGCACTGTTCTGTCTGATCACAACTGTGGCATCTGTCGACATATGCCTTGGGGTCTGTCGACAGGTACATGTATACACTGTGATTGTGATCATTTTCTCATAATTTGAGAATGCTTGGTTATATGCATTTGTACCTACATGATAAAACATGTATTGTTAGGTATAATGAAGACATAGATAACCAAATATTGTATCATGTTAATTGACATGTATGAAACCTCAATTCAACTCATTCATCATTAAAAACATTGTTTGACTTTCATTTATCACTTAGAGTGTGAATTCACTTAGTTTCCAGAATATGAACCCAACATTCTCCCCCTTTTTGATGATGACAAAATTTTCAATTTATGCTCATGCAATTGAGGTTTCTTCTCCCCCTTTTGACAACATCAAAAGTAAAGATAACAGTGACATTTGGAGATGTGCACAGAACATGTGATTTCATTCATTGGAAATTGAAGCATTCACATGACAAAAGTGACTGAAATAACATTAAGTGAAGAAGAAAGTACATGAAATAACATAAGAGAGAAACGACATTGCTCAGACTGAATTGAAAATACAGGACATGACCCACTCCTAGACATTAAATCTATCTAAGCAGCATCATCTTCAGGAGCTTGAGGAGGGGCATGACGCTCAGTGGCAAGTCTGTTAATGCGTGAATCAATTGTATCCATTCTTTCATGCAGTCTCTCAAAGCCATGTGCCATCTGCACTTGTAGCTGTGCTATCAAATCCCGAATGGAAGGCGGAGCAGGTACATCAACACCAGCATCTCCCGGAGCATCTAGTGGCTCTGACTGGGAGTCTTCATCATTTTCTTCAGCATCGTCTTCATCAGCAGCGTGCTCGTCATCACCGATGAAGTCTTCATCCTCGGCATCAGCAGGTGCCTTGCCCTTGAGTTCCCGGGTGACAACCCCATCCACTAACTTGTATCCCATGCGTGAGGCGGCAGTGATATCAAAACTGTTGCGGGAGTTGAGTGAGACACACTCACTGTCTGGAATGGGAATGCCAATAAACTTTAAAAGAGATGTAATTTGGCAAGCGAAGGGCATGGATCTCCTGGGTTGGTAAAAGCACTTGGTGATCAAGCGAAGCATCAGGAGAGGAAGATTGATGGGTTCACAATTAAGGAAGAAGGTAAACAGTGATTTGTGAACATTTGTGACGAGTTCACGACTGCCATGCTTCGGCGCAATGCAAGTGGTGAAGATTTGGTGAATCATGCGGTTGAGGGGAGGGAAAGTGTTGGCATTGAGCTTAGCAATCTCCTTCGTTGTATCATAGGGTTGAAGAGTAAGAAGAGGATAGTAGACAGAGGCGTCTGGATGATGATCAAGAATATCCGCCCCAGTGTTCGGAATCTGGAGGGCAGTGCTAAAAAGGTTAGCAGTGATTTTAAAAAGTGTGCCCTTCACAGAGGTGTAGAACGCCTCATCAGAGGAAGCTAGGTTGTTGAAGAACTCAGTTACGGCAGTGGGAGAGTATGCCGTATGAGCGTAGAGAAAAACTGTCCAACCCTGGGTATCGAACAGGGGTTGGAGGTTGGGAAAGAGATCGGCCAACGAGTGGAAATCCACATAACGTGGAGGAACAAACTTTGTGAAGGTACCACGAACCCGTTTGAGATTGAGACGGGGAGGTACGATCATCTCTGGAAGGCGATCATCCCGGTGTTTGGTCCGACGTTCATCGTGAGCCCTGGATCCTTCGCCGGGCGAGGAGGAGGCGGGACGACGACGTGAGGCCAACTTCTTTGCCTTGGGTGCCATGGAAAGGAGGAGGCACGGATGGAGGAAGGGAAAGAAGTGCTGGAGACAGTGGGAAGAAGAAGGGAGATGGAGGTAGGGTTTCCCGTCCAGAAAGGGGAGAGGATGTATGTGGGAGAGGGAAGGGATGGCTGGGGTGGTGTTGGATGTGGAAAGGGCCGGAGATGCCTATATAAAGGAGGAGGGGGAAGTTTAAAAGGCAATGGCCCACCAAATCTGCCCCAAACGGCGTGTCAGTTGAGCTTCTAAACAGGACAGCCGGCGTCTGTCGACAGACAGATTTGTATCTGTCGACAGATTATTGCAGAATATGACCTTGTTGGATTTTTGTGTGGAATTTGAAGTGGACCTCTTGAGCAGTGGTTTTTAACTGATTACCTAAGGTGAATAGATGAAGAATACATATATAAGAACCTATCATATACATGTAGATGTAAAGCCACTTCAACTATCTTAATGGTTCACACATAATACAGAATTAGCCTGAAGTTGAAGCATGAAGAAAACACTTACGGATATCCAAAAAGAAACACTTTTACTCTTCTTTTTATTAGTTAGAGTATAGGACAACACAATCCTCAGTGGAGGTGCAAATGATCAAGGAGGGAAATATCTAAATGCCAAGACATTCAAAAACATCAATACTCATGGGAATTATCACTCAGTGGAGGCTTCACACTATTGCATTATTGTCTTTATTTGCCATTCATTTATGCAATGGGAAAAAGTGGTAATTAAGATAACTTCTCGCCTTTGAACATGAGGGTAGACATTATTCGTGCCCGTACCCCCAGTTACTCAGTGAAAGTGTCCATCATACCGTTGTACAGAGTTGACGAATTAGCCTTTTGACGCGAGGGCAAACATTTGTGATGCCCACTCCCCGGTTACTTAGCAAGACTCATCATTGCTCTGCATTTTTCCAAATTTTGTAGTTTTAGTTTAATGGAATGTAATTGTTTAGAAATAGGTAGCTTTTCTCCAAGTATTGTGTTAATAACCCAAGATTAATATAGTGATTGATTATCTATCAATTGTAAACATTAAGCTCAATGATCATAATACCTTGACAAAAAGAATCATGTTTGCCTATATGTAAATAATGAAGAAGAGTTAGGTGTTAAGTTTTTGAAAATGGTGAAATGTTTTCAGAATGATGGAACCTAGACTTAACTTGAGTATTATGTAAAAACCACAAGATTGTTGAAAAATTGCTTTAATATCTTATGCACATGATGTGATCAGATATGTAATTAACATCATATAAACACCTTAGACATTTTAAAGAAACCAGCTCAAGGAGGTTTGGATTGAATAGGCTTGGAATTCCAGGTAGAAAGGTGTCTGTCGACAGCTAAGTGGAGCCTGTCGACAGGTACACTCAGACAGAGAAATGGGTGTTCAGCTAGTTGTGAGTACTGTGATCTCTGTCGACAAGCCAGGGTGTGTCTGTCGACAGCTACACACAGACAGAGTGTTGGCTGTTCGGGGAGGAGAAAATCTGTCGACAGATGCATGGTCGACTGTCGACAGATGCACACAGAGTTCAGAACCTGTGGTCTGTGGATGCCTATCTGTCGACAGGAAGGGAATGAGCTGTCGACAGATCCTTGTTGAAAGCCAGTATCGAGAAAGAAGGGAATATGAAAAGATCATCCCATGTGAAGGAGTTAATGAACAGCAATAAGAAATGATTTCCTTCACAATAGCACCCAACTTTTGAACTAGCTCCCCCATAATGTGTGCTCATGAAAAGACACAAAGTTTGATCAATGCAAGCCAATTCAAGCAAGATATGCACACAAGTATTCAGCAGATCATTCATGGAATTGAGACTGTTTTTGGTATTTACCAATTTATGATTTTTTTGAATGTGGAGTAATTTGGCTAATGAAATGAGACTTACCCCTTTATCCAACATGAATGTCCCTTCATGGGCTCCAACTACGGGTACTTGGCGGAGAAAATTTTCTCACGCATAATGAAGGTTTCCAAACAAGCCGAACTTGTTTTTCCACAAATCACCATTTGATATACCTCATAGTTGTTGCTTACAAGGAACATCCATCAAGGACTTGGGATATGTGTCACTGAATTTTACATAAGCCTAATTCTCTTCTAAGAGATGTGAACCTATCCTCTGCCAATGGTTTTGTAAAGATATCACTAGTTGTTGTTCTGTTGGTATGAAGCTAATTTCCAAATTTCTATTTGCTACCTCATCTCTCAAGAAGTGATGACGAATTTCTATGTGTTTTGTCCTAGAGTGTTGAATGGGATTTTTGGATAGATTGATTGCACTAGTGTTGTCACATAGGATTGGTGTGCATCCAAGGTCAATGTCGTAGTCACACAACTGACTTTTTATCCACAACACTTGTGTTGCACAACTCCCTGCAGCAACATATTCTGCCTCTGCAGTGGAGAGTGCAACCGAATGTTGCTTCTTGGATGCCCACGAAACCATGCAACCACCAAGCATCTGACAATAGCCACTAGTGCTCTTCCTGTCAATTTTACATCCAGTATAGTCAGCATCAGAATATGAGATTAAGTTAAAGCTACTCCCTGCCGGATACCAAAGGCCCATGTCATGTGTGCCTGAGAGATACTTGAATATTCTCTTAACTGCAATTTGGTGGCTTTCCTTTGGACTAGATTGATATCTAGCACAGAGGCAAACACTGAATTGTATGTCAGGTCTACTTGCAGTAAGATAGAGGAGTGAGCCAATCATACCTCGAAAATGTTTAGCATCTACCGGTTTACCTTTCTCATCACTTTCTAGCTTAATGCTTGTGCTCATCGGTGTTGAGGCAGGTTTTGCAGTTTCAAACTGAAATCTCTTGAGAAGCTCTTTGACATATTTTTCTTGGTTTATGAAGAAGCCATCTTCCATTTGCTTGACCTCACATTTGTGATTGTTGAAGGACCGGGTTGATCTTGCACTTCAGAAGTCTGTTCTGGAGGAGGGGTGGCTGGAGGGCTTTCATGTTGTGGTTCATCCTCTTGTGCATCTTGTTGTGGATCTTGGGCAGGTACTTCATCTTCATTTCTGAACAAAAGTCCGTCATCTTCATCATTGTACCTGCGTAGATAGCCACTCTTTATTTTTGGAACTGACTTAGAATTGTATTTGATTTGCTTTGCAGTTCTTCAAGTGTTGTATCTTCAGTTTCATCTTGAAACCTGAAAAGATTAGAACTGTTAGATTTGGTTTGAGATTCATCAAATACAACATGTGGAGTTTCTTCCACTTTTCTGGTTTTAAGATTAAACACTCTATAAGCTCTAGAGTGTTCTGAGTATCCAAGAAAAATACCTTTGTCGCTTTCGGCTTCAAATTTGTCCAGATCAATTTTATCATTGTTATGTATGAACACCTTTGAACCAAAAACTCTGAAGTATCCAAGAGATGGTTTCTTACCTTTCAGAAGCTCATAGGGAGTTTTCTTGAATACCGGTCTTACCATGGCTCGATTGAGAATGTAGCATGACGTGTTTACTGCTTCTGCCCAAAAGGTTTTGGAAAGTTGATTTTCGATCAAAAGCGTACGAGCCATCTCCACCAAAGTTCTATTTTTCCTCTCCACAACCCCGTTTTGTTTTGGAGTTCTTGGGGAGGAGAACAAGTGTTCTATTCCTTGGTTCCTGCAGAAATCAGTGAAGGAGTGGTTGTCAAATTCTCCCCCGTGATCAGTGCGGATGGAGCATATCTTGTGGACAGTTCCATGCTCAATTTTATTGAAGAATTCTTCAAAAACATTAAGTGCATCATTCTTATGAGCCAGAAATTTCACCCAAGTGAACCTAGAAAAGTCATCTACAATGACAAAACCATACCGTTTGCCAGTGAGACTCAATGTTCTAGTAGGTCCAAATAGGTCCATGTGCAACAGTTCATAAGCTTTGGAAGTACTTACCGGTGCTTTCGATTTGAAGGATTTTCGGGTCTGTTTTCCCTGTGCACATGCATCACAGAAATTTTCATTTTTCTTGAATGGAATTTCAGGAAGTCCACTTACAAGTTTGAGCCTCATTATCTTGTGCAAAACATTGTAACTCGCATGTCCAAGCCTACGATGCCACAATGTAAGCTCATCCTGTTTATTTGCTACAAGACATAAATCATTATTTTCTGGATCATCTAAATCAACCATATAGATGCTATTCATTCTTTTTCCAGAAATTTTGAGACTTCCTGTTTCCTTATCAAGGATTTGACATGAATCTGATTCAAAAACAATTTTATGGCCCTTATCACACAATTGACTTATGCTAAGCAAATTGTGATGAAGACCATCAACTAATAGTACATTATCTATTGAGTTGGAGGCAAACTTACCAACCTTACCTGAGCCGATGATCTGGCCTTTGTTGTTACCTCCAAAGACAACGTGACCTCCGTCTTTTTCCACGAGCAAACTGAATTTTTCTTTATCGCCCGTCATATGCCTCGAGCAGCCACTATCCAGGTACCATTTGTTTTGATTGTGAGCTGCTAGGCATTCCTGCACATGTGGATCAGACAAGAGGTTTTGGTACCCAAATTACTTTGGGTGCCGTTTTATCATTCATGCCAAACAGTAAATGCTTTGGAATCCAGATTTGTTTAAGTTTCTGTTTTAGTGGATTGTTCCAGCATTGTTTTTCATTGTGCCCAATCTTTTTACAGATCTTACATGATGATGGCTTATGAACAACAGTGGATTTTGGATTCTTAGTTGCATGCATAGGCATCTTACCCTTTTGTTGCCTAGTGAACTTAGCCTTAGGAACTTGCTGTTTTGCCTTGGGACATCCCTGTTTGGGGTTTGTAGCAAACTCCTTAAGCTTAGTTGGAACAAATTTGGTAGCCTTAGGTTCCTGGTTTTTGCCCTAGGTTTGATTTTTCCTTTTCCTTGAGGGATTTTGATTGCTAGAACTTGGGATAGGATCAGTGAAATCAGTCAGCAGATTTTTCCTGTTTCCTTTGGCTTGGGATTTTGAAACCCAATCCCATGTCTAGCAACGAACACATTGGATCCTAAGATTGCATCTAAATTTTGTTTGCTCTTTACAAAACTAGATAGATCCTTTGATTTGCCTTCTAACTCCTTGTCAGCTTTTTCCAATTTTTCTTTGAGATTAGCATGCTCACTGTTTAGAGTTTCAAGAGAGTTCATTAGATCATCTTTCTCTTTTTGAACTTCTTGAAGCTTAATTTTCATGCTATCCATCTCTTCACTGTGTGTTTGTTCATCTATTTTCATCATGTCAATTACCTTATTCAGAGATTCAATTTCATCATTATTGTCGATTTCATGAACAAGGGAATTAACTTTCTTCTTGAGTGCTTTATTTTCTGATTTCAATTGACAGAATTTTTCAAAAAGGACAGTGTAAGCTTCTTCCCATTCAGTAGTAGAGAATGATTCAAAGGAAGAGTTTACCTCAGAGGAGTCATCACTCCTTGCCATGAGACAGTGAATCTCGTCATCTCCTGAGGCAGCTTGACTTTCATCGTCATCGTCTTCATCGCTCCATGTAGCCAGCATTGCTTTGGCTTTCTTGAAGACGAGCTTGTCCTTTTTCAGTTTCTTCTTGAGCTCAGGGCACTCTCCTCTCATGTGTCCCTGCTTCTTGCACTCATAGCACACAACATCAGATTTTTTATTGGACGAGTCAAACCTGTTGGTGCCTTTTTGGAAAGGTTTGGAGTTTCCTGAACCTCTTCTCTTGAATTTTAGGAACTTCTTGAACTGTCTATTGAGTATGGCCATTTCATCATTCTCACTATCAGTAGAGGTTTCAAACTCAGAACCTTCCTTTTGGGCACTCTTTTTGGAATCTGAAGATACTCTGTTGGAAGCCTTCAAGGCAATTGACTTCCTTGGATTCTCTTCAGTTTCTTTTCTTTTTACATTTAGTTCATAAGTCATGAGAGATCTAATCAATTCATCCACTTTCATTGTTGAAAGATTCTTGGAATCCTCGATGACAGTGACTTTGGTGTTCCAAGAGGATGGAAGAGACCGAAGTATCTTCCTCACCAAATCACTTTCTGAGTATTCCTTCTTAAGACCTTTCAATCCATTTATAAGTACCATGAATCTAGCAAACATGTCAGAAATTGTCTCATCACGGTTCATCTTAAACATTTCATATTCTGAGACTAACATGCTTACCTTGGATTCTCTCACCTCAGACGTACCTTCATATATCAACTCGAGCTTGTCCCACATCTCCTTAGCTGAGGTGCATGTGGAGACTCTCGAGTACTCCTTTGGGTGGACTGCGCACTGCATCATGTTGAGGGCGCTCCAGTTGAGTGTCCCTTTTGCAATCTGGTCCTTGGTCCATGTATCTTCGTCTTGAGGCAATCCATATGGTCCTGTTCTGACTATCTTCCACAATTCATAGTTTTGTGCTCGTAGAAACACCTGCATGCGGTTTTTCCAATATGGATAGTCAGTGCCATCAAAGAAGGGTGGCCTGGTCACAGAGTGTCCCTCGGCCATATACCCCTTGGTAGATTCCATTTGACCGTGAATCTCCTGATCGTAAGATCAAATAGATAAAGCAATAAATCGGAGAAACCACGGCTCTGATACCAATTGAAGGGTTGCGGAATTCCCAATATGGTAATCTAGAAGGGGGGTTGAATAGATTACTGTCTCTTAAAAACTATTACCACGTTCTTTTTCTTAAAGCACAGATTATTAAGACAGTATCAAGATCTAAACTATGTGTAGATGATGTAGAAACCTATCTAGCGTGTGAATATGCAACGTGTCTATCAAACATCTATCGTAGAAACGATTAAACCACGAGACACACAGATTTACGTGGTTCGGAGTACACAACAGTGTATCCTACGTCCACGGCACACACACACACACAGAGTAAACTGCTTATGAGCGAGTTCGGTGACTACAACTCACACACACACGTGTTTTTTGATGTGCACCCACGATCAGAACAACACACACACGTGATCTCAAGCACAAGAGACGCTTGAATCACACAAACACACACACGGTTGATGAGAATTATGAAACAGGAAGAGTTCAGAGTGTAGGAGTAAATCCTGATGTGGAACTCTTCTGAGAACGCCTGGATGGAGTTCAAACTTCGACTTGACTGCTTTGGATTGATGGAGAAGGTTGAATCCACGACGATCTATCTTCAGTACTGCAGGATCAACAGATCTTTCGGTCTCTGCACTGCAGACTTGAAGCAGAGCAGCAGCAACTCTTTTCTCTTGGACTTGGCTTTAGGGTTTTTGGTTGTGGCTGCTTCTGTGTGAGATTCTCTCCAAAAGGATGCTTATATAGTTGTGTTTTCATGTGGAGAGTCGTAGGACTTGAAAACACAATCTTGGATATGAAGGAAGGTTTCCGTATTTGAAGATCCTCTGCGTCTGTCGACAGGTGCTGAGTGTCTGTCGACAGATTGCAACAGATTTGCAATAGACAGACTTCAGGTTGCTTTGGTCTGTGGCATATGTCGACAGGCGATATCCATCTGTCGACAGGCAGAGTCAGTTTTGCCAAAACACAGAACTCTGGCATTTCTGTCTGTGACATCTGTCGACAGGTCTCTGAGCATCTGTCGACAGGTGCTCTCAGCACTATTCTGTCTGATCACAACTGTGGCATCTGTCGACATATGCCTTGGGGTCTGTCGACAGGTACATGTATACACTGTGATTGTGATCATTTTCTCATAATTTGAGAAGGCTTGGTTATATGCATTTGTACCTACATGATAAAACATGTATTGTTAGGTATAATGAAGACATAGATAACCAAATATTGTATCATGTTAATTGACATGTATGAAACCTCAATTCAACTCATTCATCATTAAAAACATTGTTTGACTTTCATTTATCACTTAGAGTGTGAATTCACTTAGTTTCCAGAATATGAACCCAAGAAGGCTTGTGCTTTCAATTGTTTTGCAGGTGTGCGGCTTCCCTGCAGGATTCGTGCGCGCACTGCAGGTGGGTTGCAGCCGCTGCTGTGTCGCGCGCGTGGCGAGTGTGGTTGCTCGGCGTGTTCGTGCCGTGGTGGCGCAGTTGGCGCTGGACTCGCTGGCAGTGTTCTTCCCCGTGTGGAGGACGGGTGTAGGCAAGTCCAGGTGCGGTGCTCCTGGAAGTCTTCGACGCATTTGAGTGTGTGTGCGTCGCGAAGGCTGAGAGAGCCTGTGTGTTGTGTGGCCTTCACCGGTGTAGGGTTGTTGCCTGTGGAACTAGTGGAAGGTGTTCTTGCCTTGTTGGCTGCCCCTATGTTGTTGGGGTGTGTGCTGTGTTGGTCTTGTGTGTGGCCCCCTGTTTATGCGCTATGCTATGCTCAGTCAGCATTATTGCTCGAGCTAAGCAGATGTTCTGTGTGCCGTGTTGCATCGCTGGTTGAACGCTGTGACACTTTCCTGTGGTTGTTGTCGACCTGGTGCTGGCTGGTTGTGAGCTCTGGTGAGGTGCTTCCAGAGTCTTTTTCTGTTGGTTCTGGCAGAAGTGAGGTTTCCCTAGAACTGTGTTGTGCTCGTTTCTGGTTGCTATCGTGTTGCCCTCTGGGCTGAGGTGCATCGCTTGGTTGCCCTGTGTTCTGGTGAGGTTTCCCAAAACCGTTTGCTGTTGTCCTGGTGAGGGTTTCTCCCAGGGCTGTTCCGTGCTCATTTCTGCTGTTTCTGTGCTACCTCAGAGTCTGAGGTGTGTTGTTGGTTTGGCTGGTGCGTTCTGGCGGATTTTCCCAGAACGGTGCCTTGGTGGTGCTGGTGGAGGTTCTCTCAGAACTGGCTTGCATTGCTTCTGCAGTTCAGCTTGCTGCAGTGTTCTCTCTGATGGTCCATGTTGTTTAGTCGTTGGGTTGTGCATTCTAGTGAAGGTTCTTCCCAGGATCGCCCTTTGTCGCTTCTGGCGGAGGTTCTTCCCAGGAGTGCTTTGTGTTCATTTCGGGCCACCATTGTGTTGCCCCTGTGGTTCGAAGTGTGCCGTTTGGTTGGGCTGCGTTCTGGTGAGGTTCTCCTAGGACGGCTCTTGGCACTTTTGGTGGAGGTTCTCCCCAAAGCTGCTTTGTGTTGTTTTGGTTGTTGTCGCTCTCTCTCTCTCTCTATAGAGATGAGCTGTCGTTGTTGCCAGTTGGACTATCTATGTTACAGTCTGCTTGGGCATTTCCGGTCAAGGTGTTGTGCGCTTGGCCGTGCGTCTGGCTGCTGCGTTGGCCAGCTTGCCTCGTTGTTCATTCTGAGTTTCTCGGCTGCGCTGGTGGGACTTCGTGTGTCCCCGTGGTCGGGTGGTTTGCTTCGTTTTTTGCGCCCTGCGTGCTCTTGCAGATAGTGGTCTGGTGAGTGCCGTAGGTGTTTGGCTGGCTGTGCTTCTTGTGGAAGCGTTAGTCTTGCATTGTGGCTTTCCCTCTCGCACGTGGAAGAGACTCGTAATGCGTGTCTTCTTCCTCTACTTTCTGTTGGTTGCTCGGGGTGGTGATGCTCCACTGTGGTATTGTGTTGTTGGGGTGCGCATCGTTGCGACCTTCTGGTGGAGTCATCTTCCCTTGAGTTGTTTTTGGGTTGAGTTGATTGCTCCCCTCGTATCGACATTTCCTTGTGGCACTGTGGTCGGTGGACATGTTTGTGCCGTTGTCGTCGTGATGGTTTCTTGCTACCTGCCTGAACAATTTTGGGCATTGGGTCCCTATTGATTTGGTGCAAGGTAGTACCATTTTTTTGTCGGGTTGCATGCGTGAGCGTTGCTCTGCTGTGCACTGATTTTCTTGCTTGGCTTGCTCGTGCAAGCGCTATTTCGGTGTGTGCCTCGGCTTGTGCCTTGGAGGCTTTTTGTGTCGTCGTTTTGGTGTTTAGCCTCTCTATCGGTCGTGATAGAGGTGGTGCTTCTTGCTCTTGCACGCTAGGGAGTTGCTGTGGTTTTCGCTCCCCATGCGGCAGAGTCGATGCTTCGTGTTTTTGTGCCTCAAGGGCTAGGGCCGGCGTGGCCTGTTGTGCCCTTTCAGGCTTGCGGTTCCTAGTGTGTGGCTTTTGGCAGGTCTCTTGTGGGGAGTCCTTCCCGTCAGCCCGTGGTGTTGTTTCGGCCGCTGGTGCACCTATGTTGCACTTTGCTTAGTTTTGGTGCTTGTGGTAGCACCATGTGTTGTGCTGTGCCTGATCGTGAGCTTCGTGCGTCGTTTCACGAGTTTGCTAGTTGTTGGAGGCATTGGGCTTTCCGCCTCTGGGACACTTTGTGCTGGCCTATGCCTTGTGGTTGTATCGTTGCCGCTGTGGGGTGGCTGCTTTGCCTTGTCTAGGTAGCCCTATCGGTGGTACGCTAGGCTTTGGTGGTAGCATGTGTCCGAGTTTTCCTTCTTGCTTTCGGAGTGAGTGTGTTTAGTTGTGGTACCCTGCTTCAGTCTGGGTCCCTCTAAGGTCGATGTGTTGCCCTCTACCTCTGTAGTTGATCAGTTTCCATGTGGTTGTGGGTGGCATTGGTGAGTCTGGAAGCCGAGGGCGGAGTCTCCTGTCGGTTCGCCTGGTGACAGTGAGGCCTATTGGCTTGCTAGTACTCGACCACGTGGTTTGTCGACGTTGGGAGGTGTCCAGCTCTGGCTTGACCTCAGACGTCTTTCGTGCTTCCGTCATGGTGTGCCACATTGTGGAGCGTGTAACTCCTAGTTTTTGTGGCTCCTCGTGCATTTGGTGTCCTTGTCGGACCACGAGGAAGGTCTGAGTGAGACCTAGTGGTGACAGTGGATACCGTTTTCACGTGTTGAGGTTTCTCCGCGTGCGTTGCTGTCCCTGTTGGACCGCGAGGAAGGTCTGGGTGAGACCTAGTGGTGACTATGGATGTCGTTCCGTGTGTTGCGAATCCTCCGCGAGCGTGGTGTTGCTATGGTTCTCGTCACTCGTGTGGCCTCTCGGTTGGGCTGGTGACCGGTGCTAGCTACTGCTAGTAGCGTGTGGCCGTTCCCCTGAGACTTGTGGTTGGTTCTCAGGTGTTTCTCATGTGGTTGTCAGCAACTATGCACTCAGTCAGGTTTTGCTGGCGATAGAGTGAGTTGCTGACCGGCGTTTCTCGCGTTGCTGTCGGCATCCGCATCCTCTGTCGGGTTTTGCCGGAGACAGAGTGAGTTGCCGATCAGTTGGCTCAACAGCGGGCTCTGTTGGTGGCTACAGCCGTGCGGTTTTCGGCTGGCGCTTTCTGCTGTTCGGGCCGGATTTGGCGTCGGTCGGCACCTGTGGGGTTGTCGTTCCGTTTGGGCGCCCCACATGTGCCTAGAGTGAGCTGTTGGTTTTTCGGCTGTGTGCTCCACTCGTGTGGTTGGAGCCCGTTGTGTAAGTCGTTGGTTTTTCGGCTTCATGTGCCCGCGCACGTTTGGCGGTGCGGTTGTTTCCACGAGGAAGTTGTGTTGAGACTTAGTGGCTTATTCGCTTTGGTCTTACGTTTACTCCCTGTGTTTCGTTTCGTGCCTCGGGATCTTTTGGGCTTGCCCCAATTACGAGGATGAAATTGTTTTAAGGGGGGCAGAATGTAACGACCTAACTTCTTGGCTTTCCTTTCGGTGTCTGGGATGACTGGCCACTAACGCATCCAGGCTGGGCAATGCATTAGCGTCGCGTCGTGGGTGTTCGAGGCGTCAGTATCCCTGTTGTGACGCAGATGTGCGTCGCGTTCTTGTCGCGCCCTGTTTGCCTGTCGCGTTCTTGTCACGACCGGTCAACGGGTCTCGACAGTGTTGTCGTGTTTCGCTGTGCGGTCGTCTGACGCCTGTTAGAGTGGCAGGTGTGTCAGTACGGCCTGTCGCGTTGTCGCGGCGCCCGTGCGGGGCACATTCTTGTCGTGGTCCGTTGACCCGTCACGTTAAGGTTGTTAACGCGACGGGGCGATCTGTCACGTTCTTGGTGCCGGAGGCTAAAGGCCTTGGCCAGCTACCCCTTTCCCCCTCTCTCCTCTTCTTCCCTTTCCCCTCTTCTCCGACGATGGGGAGGTTCCCCTCCGGCGATTGGGGCGTGGTGGCGCCGGCGGGCTCGTGCGGAGTGGTGGCGCAGCGTCGTGGAGCAAGGAGGTGGTGGCCGAGCATCGTGAAGGCCCTTCGTTGGTTCGGTTCTTCGTAACCGGTAGGGATTTCATGTGCCCTTCCCAATCCGGGCGGATCGGGAGCCCTCGGGGTTTTGTAGCTAGTTTTACTGCTTTCCCCATGTTCCCCTCCCCCTTGTGGTTTGTGTTGTAGCTCGTGGGCGGCCCCAGGATTGAGGATCCCGACGGTCTACCTCTCTGCTGATGTCGCGACCGCTTGGCGCGTTGCGACACCAGAGGAGGCATCGGCCCTGTCGGGCGCGACCTTATCGCGACGCGTTTGGCCGTCGCGATAAGGGTTGCTGTCGTGGCCTGTTTTCCTGTCGTGACAGGTTTGCTGTCACGACTCGCTTCCCTGGTGCAATAGCGTTGCTGTCGCAGTGCCCTTCCCCGTCGCGATGGCATCGCGACGGCCTTGAGGGACGCGACAGTGCCTGTGTATGTCTTGGGTGTTTCGTGGCCCGAGTTGTGTGTCGGCATGTGCCCCAGGGCAGGCTTTGCCCTTAGGACCTTCTGGTAGGGAACGCGACTGGTTGCCTCCCTGCGTTTAGTGACCAAAGGTGACACCTTCGTGGCCGTGTCCTGGCAGTGGTGTCAGGAGGGTCGCGTCTGTCTAATAATTGATTGACTGGCGGTCAATCGATTATTAGCAGGGCGACGGGTTTCTGTGCTGGCTAGTAGTGTTCCGAGGTTTCGGATTTTCCGTACGTGGTTGGTTGGCCGACGACCCTTTTGAGGGTTTGTGCGTGCTTCTCTCCTACTGGGCTTGTCATGGGTTACAAGCCAGCGGTTCGGCGTGGTTTTGTTGTGCTACCCCGCCTGTTCACCCTGTGGACGATCCGTTTCGCCTCCGCAATGTCCCCGTGGCGACTGTGGATGTCCTCCGGAGGTTCGCGGACGTCGCTGGTCTCTCGTTGGCGATGATGGGTTGCTGATTGACCTCGTTGACTCCTCGGTTGACTAGGTTGACTGAGGAGGAAACAAAGAAAACCAGAGATGAAAGGGGAGGTTTGTGATCGCCAGGGCCTTACCTGTGCCCAAGGGAGTGTTTGACCACGTTGTTGTAGCAACCTCGCGCAGCGGACAGAGATGGGGCTTCAACTTCTCCTCCTTCGGCTGGCCAAAGAAGAGAGCTCCACGGTCACGTTCACAGTGTTCCTGCCACAAACAAAAGCTCTATTAGACTCAAATGCAGTGTAGTAAATGTCCAAAATGAAGAGAAGAAAGCCCAAAAGGCGAGTCCCGTACCGGTTGCGGACTTGAGAAGAGGGGTGGCCAAATGTTATGACCACCCTTCTTCCCTCCGTTTTTGGTTGGGAAACCCCTTTCTAGGTGTGTAGGAAGGTGCCCTACGTGCCTAGAGTGTGTGGGAAAGTGTGTGTAGCATGCAAAATGTTAAAATAAGAGGAAAGGAAAGAGAGGAAGAGGAAGGAGATGATCCTCGTTGTTGGCGTTGTTGGCTCCTTGCAGGGCTCCTCCAGCTCCAAAGGAACCCTTCTAGACGTCCCGAATGAAGAGAGAAAGGAGAGGATGAATGGTAGAAGGTAAGGTGCAAGTTTCTCTCTCTTCTCTCAAAGTGGCAGCATAAGGACGTCCAGCGTCCCCTCCCCTTGGCTCAAAGGGCTCAAAGGGAGGTTATATAGACTGTGGAGCTCGGGGTTCAGAGCCTTAGATGCTTAAGTGTGAAGAAACACACTTACACACTTGGCAATCCATGCATTAAAGGTCCAACCAATAGGGAGAGGCCAAGTAGGATTTTTACTGGGTCAATGGGGTGCCTAGGTGGCCCATATGCCCATTGGGAACGGCTACATGCGTTGCATGGCCGAGAGAATGGTGCAAGTGGGCTGGAATCTCGGGGCTGTTGCGCAGACCAGGTAAACCCTTCTGACGTCAAGAGATCAGGCCGCCAACCTCATGCAGACGTCCATGGATCTGGACGTCGGTCTTGGTCAGCGTCCAGGGGGATTGCCGCCAATCAGTAGTCGGCGGCCATCGATGCTGCCGTCTACATGGGATCCGAGGCTGGTCAACAAATGGTCAAACGATGCTTAATGGGCCAAAAAGCCTTGCGGGAGATGGGCAAAATCACGCGTCTACAAATGCCTCTCCGAGACATCCGGTCTTGCAAGGGAGCAGAGCGGACTGAAAGGTTGGTGTCTCGGTAAACAAAGGACGCGGAGATTTAATGGAAGGGCCATCTCCGAGGATAGGAGTTCTAGCAAACCAAACGAACGAGTCAGGCTAGAAACAGATGACGTATCGTTTGAGAGACAAATAGGGGTAAGAAAAGGGTGATCTACCCGTGTAACTACAACTGCAACCCAATGGCAGGGTCCCTGGCATGGCCGTGTCGGACTTTGACTAGTTTCCGGCGTGTCAGAGTCAAAGGAGTTGTAATATGACGGTTGAATCAAGAGGGTCTCATAACCGGAGCTCGTGGGCTCGCTGGCCTAATCAGGACGTCGGTCCCAAATTTAGGAAGTCATGGAGACAAGGAGTTGGTTGATCTCTCAAAGGATTATCAAAAGGATTCTAACTAGAATCACATGCTTGGAAAGCCTGAAGTCCGAAATTAATCTCGCGGTTGGCGAAGGCTCAAATGAACTCAATAAGGCTGGAATGGTCATTTGTGAAAAGCACGGTGGGACAAGTGGAGAAGGGGGCAACAAAGACCCGATATCGACCTGGATAGTCATGAAGGGCGGACCCAGTAGGCTACCTGAGCTGGGGGAGCCATGGATAAATCATATGATCGAGGAAAATCACCATTTTTTTTTTGAGTGTTAGTAAGAGAATGTTAGCAGTGAAGATGCATGCTGGTGTGGGTTGCCTATCTAAAATGCAAGTTAGCACCAAAGGAAAATTCTAAAGGCCATACGAATAACTGAGAGATCGCAAACCCATCATGGTTTTTGATGAAGGGGAACTCAGGGTTCACGGTCGCCAAGTTATTCGCCTCTGGTGGGGTCCTATGTTAGACATACCTGCAACGCTCAAGGTCGCATGAGGGTTCCGAAATTGAAGTGCAGCCTGTGCTTAAGATATCTGCAAAACAACTTGAAGCACAAGATAAAAGATAATGGCCATTATGAAAAATAAGATTTTAAATATCCGAGAGATAGACGTCCACATTGATAGCCGCCAGTAATAGGTTAACGTCAACAGATATTGCCGCTAACCAGAAACTGACGTCCACCGATCTGGACGTCTACCTGACAGCAGATCAGGCCGAAAACACAACATTTGGGAAGCCATTTTGGGGTCAACAACTGGCAACTATCTTTATACAGTGAAAGAGCATGAGGTTGATGAAGTAACGAGAACTTGGTCCAGTAGAAACATGAAGATTCTTCATGGCAATAACCTTGCCTCTTGTGAATAAACCAACATGTAGTGTGACTTTGAAAATAGAGTTGTCATCCTCAAAAGAAATTTGTCCTTTAGACACCTTAGAGGTCTTGAATCCTCAAGGGAGAAAGGAAGAAATAAGGAGATAAACTTCTCGAGAGGATCAGCAAAAACCGTTAAAGTGGATGAGCTGAGACATTCTTGACAATATGCCCTCCTTAGGTGATTTCAGACTATCAAATTTTTGACTTGCTTGCCCCTAGACTTTTGCAAGGTGCTAATTGGATGAGAGAACCTAGCCATATGTGGCTTAGCGGGCTCAAGGTGAGGTGTTTCGCGGACCCCAGGGTCAGAACCTGGCAACCCCTACTTTGCCGAGCACCCGTATTGCCCTACCGCAATCGGCTAGGGAAAAACTCAAGCAATGTAGCATTTGACTTTGAATTGGATGGGGGGATTTTATCTCCAGGCACGGTCACGACCAGGCTCTTTTCTTTTCTTTTTCTTTTGATTGATTTTTCTTTGTTCCTTCTTTTGTTTGCCTGCGGGGACACTGCCCTCTTCACATGCTCTGTGTCTTAGTCTCACCTTAGGGAAAGTTGTCTTGACTGCTAAGCTCAACAGTTTAAAGGTGCTGAGTGTCTTGATCAGTCGACTAGAAGAAGAAGGAGGATTGTGGCCTTTGTTGTGTCCTAGGACAAATAACTATCTTGGAGTGACGACTCAAATTTTAAGTTGTGGGGTGTGTGAATGTTGATTTGTCCTCCAAAAGCTTGGTTGTGATGCTTGACAGAAAATTCCATGACTTTGCTAGACCAAGTTCTTTGGTTCACTCATGTGCCTCTTACTCCTTAACAAGTGACTTGAGATGCATGACAGTTGTCAGTCTATTGACTTCCTTTTTTTTTGTTCTAAAAGATATTTAAGAAGAAAAAACAAATGTACACAATATATAAACCATTTTTTTGGATTTTTGCTTTTTATATATATATAATTTTTTTTGGATTTTTGGATATATAATTTTTTTTTTGTGTGTAAAAAATTGGAGAAAAGTAAAATAAATTGAACAATTCTGAAAATGGTATGTACAATGAGTGGGAACATCCCGAGCGGAATGCCCCTAGGCAGAGATCTCACCTGGGCCTTCTAGCTAATGTCGAAGACGAACCTTATGAAGCAAATTGGCCTCAAGCGATGAATTGCTCTCAAGGAGGTACCTGCAAGTCAATATTTACCTTTTTCGCACAACCACCTTGGATGATAATGATGAGAGGTAAAACATAGAGTGAAATAGAAGACAAAGAGAGAGAATTGGGTGGTGATGGTGAAGGATGTGAATTGAGTGAGGTAGGGATGAAGAATGCATAATAATGGAAGGGTAAAGAAGCACATTATGAACAACACGGTGTATGGGAGAGAGGCGTACCCCTTATGACAGAGACAACGTTGGAAAGAAAGGAGCTCCACCAAATCGGGAGGCTTAGGAGGAGTAGGTGAGGTAGGGTTCCCTTCAAACACAGGGAAAGGGGTTGAATTTGATAGAGACAGGGATAGAGGTGAAATTCTCCTGAGCTGTGAGGACTGCCCTTGAGACGAGAGTGTGAGAAGCTGAAGTGGTGTGCCCCAAATCCAAGCTGAATTGGACATCATGGAGATCCCATTATTTGAAGATGGCCCGATATAAAATCGGTACAAGAACAGACATCGGGTTATACAAAGGATGGTATGCCCCTTGAAACCAAAGCCAACACATATAACAAGATAGCCATTATGCCCCCTGAATGTGCTTTGTTTGAAAAGGAGGTAGATGCATCCACCTGGAATGAAAAAGTTGCCCTTGATCTTGGATAATGAGCACATTGCGAGGCACCCAGTGGAGAGCAAATTGCTTCGAGTCCTTGTTAGAAGGGTCAAACATGAATGAAATTGAGGAACTCGAAGAATGGTTAAGGGTGTTGGCTTGATGAGAGGGAGGGGACCAAGCATTGTGGAGAGTGAGCTAGGTGCAAGTTTGACAAAGAGGTTAACATGGCACACTAGCCTAAGAAAGATTGGCTTGGTCTCCTGTGGAATGGGAAGAACAACCCTAAAAAAGACTTTGACAGATTGCCAAGGAATAATGGCCCCACATCCTATAGGTTTTGGGTATTCAGGTTCTAGCAGGAGAGGATTGGGGGTTTGCAAAACTGCCCTTAGGATAGGAGATAGAGTGATCTGGATCTGCGATGGCTTGACAGTTTGACTGGATGGCTTGACGATTCGGGCGATGGATTGAGTTGAACATTGATTGGATGCCCCTAGCTTGGCTAATTTTATGGCCTCATGCCCCTTCTCCTTACTAGGGATCTCCACAATGGTGGAAGGTTCTTGGGATTCTATAGAAGGGCATGGATACCACTCCTCAAAACCTTCTACCCCCCATTGCTGTTCTCTCCTCACAACCTGAGGTTCTGGACGTGTCATAGTGTTGACCCTTTCCTGGGGTTTGGAGGAGGATGGTTTGTTGTTGTTGTCTCGGTGGTTGGGGAGGGGGTTCTGCACAAAGTCCATTCCCGTGTACCTAGACTTGGAAATGGCGACCTTGATATCATCCCAATTGATCCTACCCTGCTCATTCAAATCATACACCCAGTCACGGAAAGTGAAACAATTGTGGATTTCGTGACCCGGGGCCCTATGATAGGGACAGTACTTTGAAGTATCAGCCCTCGGATGCACACCTTCCTTTTGTGGTGGGAGTTGGATAGCATCGCAAGACATGAGGGCGAAGAAAATGTCCCCAAGGGATTCGGGGAGAGGAAGAAAGTAAGACCTCTTAGGATCAGGATGAGTATAGTCGGAAGATTGAGCAATTGTCGAGTAAGACATGGAGGGATGCGATGGGAAGTGGTGAGGATTGGAAGGAGGACTGGAGGATTGGTTAGGAGGCCTCAACGGCTGACAGCAGGCACTGACAGACTCATTGATGGTCACCCCCTCAGTGGTGGGTGCCGCGGGAGCCTTACGTGCCTTTGGCTTCCCTTCGAAGAAATGTGGGAGAGAGGAGTCCTTGATCTGATTTTCAATCACCCTGGCTTTGTTATAAAGATGTGAGAAGGAAGGGAACTCACTTAGCATTAAAATGGAACGGAGCACAGGGGTGGTGTTGGTGACTAACAAGGTTATGGCTTGGGACTCCGGGATGGGAATGTCGGCTCTCGAGGCCATGGACCTCCACCGGTTGGCATAAGTGACAAAGTCTTCGTTCGCCTTCATCTTTTCCGCCACCAAATCGGGGAGTGTAGGGACTTGAGTGGCCATGTATGAAAAATGCGAGATGAAGCGTTCGGAGACTATGTCAAAGTTAACAAGATCCGATGCGGGCAAAGAGGTAAACCACCTCAAAGCCTCCCCTTCTAACGATTGTTGGAAGAGGTGGACTAAGAGGACCCGATCGTACAGCTACCGATGGGAGTCCATGGTGAAGCCAGCAAGATGGAATTGGGGATCGAAGGTCCCGTCGTACTTGCGGTACTTCGGGGCCTTGAAACCCGGAGGAAAATAAGCGTTAGGGAGCTTGCAGTAGTTTTGGAGTGAATGAGGTTTGGAAAGGGACAGAGATTCAGCCAAGAGTTTCGAATAAGACCCTCTGTCTCAGACCGGGACATGGATTCGGATTGAGCGGGAGGAGTGGTTTGGACATAGGATGGGTGGATGGGTGGAGGAATTGGGGTAGAAGTAGGTAAAGGAGTGGGAGGAATAGGAGTGGAGATAGGGATAGGGGATACAGGAATTTGGGAAGGGGTGAGAGGCCTAGGAGCGGGCCTAGATGAGGAAGCATGGAAAGGGGAATGGGCTGGAGGGGAAGGAGAAGCCGCTGCCCGAATGGTATGCTTGGAGAGCATAGAAATGATATCGTCGGGCGAATAGCGGGACATGGGTTTAGAAAACTCGGGGTCTTCTTGGGCATCCTGGGCGTGAGTGGGGTTGACCCTCAAGCTGACTTCCTCATTGTCGGCCTGGGAGGATGATTGGACTGATTCCTCAGGCTGATTGTTAGTGTTTATCATACCGACAACTTCATTGACATTATCATCATACTCAAATGTCGGTTGATTAGCCATATTAACAGGATCCAACCAAGTGTCCATTAGCACACAACCTACTTTTTTTTTTTTTTGAAATGGTTTAAGTTGAAGTGATTACACTGTTTTCAGCAGAAGTATGGATTTCTACCAAACAACGTTATCAAACAACGTCCCCAAACTTTTAAAGCTCAAAGTTGTGTATTTACTTGACTTGATTTAAAAGGCCGCTCTCTCAAGTCTCACTTGAATCTCGGTGAGTAGGTGAGCTAGACAAGGAGGGTAAAGGTCCTCCTGCCCCGTACCGTGAGGGAATCCACGGAATTTAGGGACTTACAGAGTTTTCCTTGGAGCCAACCCGATTTACCCGAGAGGGAATCCCCGAGTAAAAGGTTGTAAACCAAGGAAGGGTGATCCTAGAATGTGAGGGGAGGCTAGAAAAGAGAAGGAAGATGACCCCCCCAATGACTGAGGACCATCAGTGACAATCAGTAAGCAAACAAGAAACAAAATCAAAGCAAAACAATAAAAAACAGGTCAAAATCATGCTTCTGTGACAATCAACGACATACCTATGAACGCCAAGTTTATCAAAAGCATATAAACGACTAGATCGACTGACGCTGAAACAGAGTAGACGACACTCTATGTAGACGCTAACAATAACTCAACGGCAGGAAAGATTGACGCTTACCTGGATAGGCGGCAAGACCGCTTGCCGTCTACCTGGCCGCAGTAAGACCACAGTGGCTGAAACTTGTCCCACCGTGATCGCCAGAAAAGAGGCTGTGGATGATCCGTTTCGCCTCCGCAATGTCCCTGTGGCGACTGTGGATGTCCTCCGGAGGTTCGCGGACGTCGCTGGTCTCTCGTTGGCGATGATGGGTTGCTGATTGACCTCGTTGACTCCTCGGTTGACTAGGTTGACTGAGGAGGAAACAAAGAAAACCAGAGATGAAAGGGGAGGTTTGTGATCGCCAGGGCCTTACCTGTGCCCAAGGGAGTGTTTTGACCACGTTGTTGTAGCAGCCTCGCGCAGCGGACAGAGATGGGGCTTCAACTTCTCCTCCTTCGGCCGGCCAAAGGAAGAGAGCTCCACAGTCACGTTCACAGTGTTCCTGCCACAAACAAAAGCTCTATTAGACTCAAATGCAGTGTAGTAAATGTCCAAAACGAAGAGAAGAAAGCCCAAAAGGCGAGTCCCGTACCGGTTGCGGACTTGAGAAGAGGGGTGGCCAAATGTTATGACCACCCTTCTTCCCTCCGTTTTTGGTTGGGAAACCCCTTTCTAGGTGTGTAGGAAGGTTCCCTACGTGCCTAGAGTGTGTGGGAAAGTGTGTGTAGCATGTAAAATGTTAAAATAAGAGGAAAGGAAAGAGAGGAAGAGGAAGGAGATGATCCTCGTTGTTGGCGTTTTTGGCTCCTTGCAGGGCTCCTCAAGCTCCAAAGGAACCCTTCTAGACGTCCCGAATGAAGAGAGAAAGGAGAGGATGAATGGTAGAAGGTAAGGTGCAAGTTTCTCTCTCTTCTCTCAAAGTGGCAGCATAAGGACGTCCAGCCTCCCCTCCCCTTGGCTCAGAGGGCTCAAAGGGAGGTTATATAGACTGTGGAGCTCGGGGTTGAGAGCCTTGGATGCTCAAGTGTGAAGAAACACACTTACACACTTGGCAATCCATGCATTAAAGGTCCAACCAATAGGGAGAGGCCAAGTAGGATTTTTACTGGGTCAATGGGGTGCCTAGGTGTCCCATATGCCCGTTGGGAACGGCTACATGCGTTGCATGGCCGAGAGAATGGTGCAAGTGGGCTGGAATCTCGGGGTTGTTGCGCAGACCAGGTAAACCCTATTGACGTCAAGAGATCAGGCCGCCAACCTCATGCAGACGTCCATGGATCTGGACGTCGATCTTGGTCAGCGTCCAGGGGGATTGCCATCAATCAGTAGTTGGCGGCCATCGATGCTGCCGTCTACATGGGATCCGAGGCTGGTCAACAAATGGTCAAACAATGCTTAATGGGCCAAAAAGCCTTGCGGGAGATGGGCAAAATCGCGCGTCTACACACCCGGTGCTACGCACTTGAGGGCTTGTCCCCGATCTGAGAGGTTGTTACCATTTTTTGGGACCCCCGTCCTCGGGTGCCTTCGAGGGAGGTATCGGGGCGAAAAGAGTACTCGAGTTGGCAGCTGACAGGGCGGACTTTGGAGTTGAGGGGAAAATGGTGGTTTGGGCAGCGGCGTTGAGTCGTTTGTAGAGCTCTCTTGGCTAGGTTTGGGACACCGAGGACGACCGAAGTTCTACTCGGTGCAGGCTAGCCAGTCCCTTCTCTCACTGCCTCGCTCTACGTTGGTTCCGGAGCCGCGTAGGGGGGTTAGGCGTGAGGCCGCAGTATGGCCAGGCTGTGGTGTTGCGTGTGTTGTGTGTTTCTGTGGCGGCTCTGCCTCACCCTTCCGCGGGGGCGGAGACAGGAGCTAGGCTAGCGAGCATAGCGTGTGGACTACGGGTCCCCCTCTTGGCTGCTAGCGGCGGTGGCTTGGTTGTTGTTGTTGTGACGGCGTTTCCTCACGACGTTTCCAAGTACGAATCGTTGCCTGAGCTTACACGACGGTTACAGCCTGGCTATGTTTAGTCTCTGTGGGTGTCGTTGGTCTGGCTTTGTGCAGACCTATGCTTCTGGTGATTTCCCCTTCGGTGTCCTCTCGGTTCCATAGTCCCGTTCTTGGGTGCCAGTTCGTAGTGGCACCAGCGTATGTGGTTTCCCGACCCGGTGGTGTGTCCAGGGTCTGGGGTGGTTCTGCTTGTGGACCCTCGACCCTGTGGAGGTCTGAGGTGGTCGTTCTTGAGGTGAGACGTCGTTCTCACCTGGTTGTTGCATGGTCTCGGTAGGTGTGCCGTGGGTTGCTTTTGCTCTATGCCTGACTCCGTTGGTTTCTGCGGGAGTCGTGTGTGTGGTCCGACCTCGGTTGGTGGTCGTGGCATTGTGCTATTCTGTTCCGCTGCTTAGTAGTGCCCTGCTGTAGGTGTTCCTCACTTTACAGCTTTCTAGGGTAGGTTCCTATTTTCAGAGTTCCTGCTGCTCTGGCTGGTGAGGGGCTGGTAATCCCTACTGGGCCTTGTTCGCGAGGCTCACCCCCCTACTTCCTTCAGCTAGGGACTCATCATCACTGGAGCTCGGTGTCGGACGGGTTGCGGAGGCGGCTGTGGTGCCGTGTGTTGTCAGCAGCAGTGAGAGCTGAGTGTTGTGAGCTCTTGTAGCCGAGTGAGCTGAGAGTTGTGCTTTGCAAGTCCTCGGGGTATGCCCCTTAAGGACCGCACCTTTCTTCTTGTACCTGTGCTTTTGCTTGGGACACGTTGTACAGACCTTTGTATATTGTACATATTGTTATAGTTATTTAAATTCAGTACATATCTCACTAGACTATTTCTTCTAACCCTTCCGGATCTTTGGATCCGTGGGTGGTGGCGCGACCCTCGGGACCCCTGGCGAGGGTTCGGGAGGTCGGGTCATTATAGGAGGTTCCTCAAATGTGGGAGGAGGGATAGTAGTAGAAGTAGGTGAAGAAGAGAAGGTAGCATGAAATGGTGTAGGAGAAGAGATATGTTTTGGAATAGGTTTCTTGGAGGGTTTAGGTGCAGGTGGGGCAGAGAAGGATGTAGGTGGAGAAGAAGGAGTTGGAGTCTGAAGGTTAGAAGGGACAGAAGGCTCTAGGGGCATAGCAACAACCTCAACATGTGCTTGAGACCCGGTTGTCACAGCCACTTACTCCACTGGCCCTAATGGCTCAGTACCAACATCTTCAACTGCACATGGCCCTGATGGCCCTGACTCTTCAACTACACATGGCCCTGATGGCCCTGACTCTTCAACTGATGGCCTTGGTGGCCTGACTGCCTTTTCAGAAGGCCCTGGTGGCTCTGATTCTTCAACAATTGGCCCTGATGGCCTAGCAGCTCATTCTTCTGGTATAGGTTGAGTGGGAGCAGGAAGGGCATGAACAGATAATTGCACCCTCACAAAATCTGAAAGATCTGACACTAGCTACTTCAAGCTTCCCAACTCACTTCTCATCTTCTGGAGCTCCGCTTTGACTACTCCAATCTCCTTGGTTCCAGTGCTCTGACTAATAAAGATGGATGATACTTCGGATTGCAAAGAGCACAAAATCTCCCCATGTGAATTCAGTCTATCAATGATTGGCTTCAAGTGCACAAGAATCTTCTTCTTCTTAGATCTGTGGTGTGCCTTCCAAGTGAGTAATGGAATTCTAGGGGCAACACCCTTACTTTTATCTCCTGAGCCAACAACTGGCTCCACATCATCATCTGAAGTGCTTTCTACAATGCCTTATTGGTACTGATCTGCCGAAGCCCTAACAGTAGGCTCCCCCTGAATCTCTAGCTCCCCCTGAGCTGGAGCATCTTCCAACTGAATGTCTGCAGTGTGGCCTGGTGCCACAACTTCCAGAATAACTTCTGCCAGACTACCTTCCATACTAACATCTGCAGCAGGAACACTAGGGATGTCTTCCATGAGATTATCTTCCTGCTCCCCTCAGTGTGAGCGACAGTCTCTAAAGATTCTTCAATAGCAGGTGCAGGGACTGTAGAGGGGATCATAGCTTCAGATAATTGCCCAACGGGCTCAATGTGCTCAAGTGCTATTTCCTCAATCCTCCTTACAGATGTAGGAGGTTCTTCAATTCTAACATCTGCCTCTGTCTCTAGGACTGGTTGAATTTCAGGAGCTTCACCAATGATGGTCTCTCCTTCTGCCACCGAAGTTTTTGTCCAAATATTTACCACAAGAGAAAAACCACTCTTCTTCAGGTTTCTGGACCGAATTGGCTGGCCCATCTTCTCTATCACTTCTCTCTTCAGATCAATTTCATAATGCTTGAAAATTCTGGTAAGCAAATGAGCATATGGTAGGGATACTGCCAACTTAATTCTTTTTTATCCCAAATCATCTCTACAACAGACTTCATCCTCTCTATTATAACCTGAGCCATGTTGATATCTTGACTTTGGATGGCCCAAAACATCATGTCAGAATCTCCCTTTGGGCAAGTTGAAAAAGTAGCACTCCTCGGCACCAAAATCTGACAGACTATGAAGTGCAATAATTTGTTGAATGCATTGAGCTGGTTGATGTCGATCTCCCCATCCTTCAGTTTGTACTCTATTCCAATGATCCCTAGCCCCTTTGCCTGAATATCCACCGAGTCCACCAAACTGTGTCCGACTAAAGAAACTCTAAATAGTCTTTCCAAAAGATCATGGGTGATGTGAATGGGTGTACCTTTTACTGTAGAAGAGAGAGACCCATCTTTTTCTATTTTTAGGCAAGTGAAGAAGGCTTTGGCAAGGTCTGGATAACTCGATTCAGAAATAGTAACCATCTTTGTCAACTTCATCCTCTGAATAGCTTCGACTATGCTGAGCACAAGATGCTTCTTTAGATCTTTTAAATCCACTGCCTTTTTTCCACAAAGCTTGATCCTTACAGCAGCAAAATGTTCCTGTTGCTCTGCCATGAGGAAGGCGACGCTGTAACCACCCACGGTGCCGGAACTGCCAGAAGCGGCCATGGAATCGAGCAAGGAGGGATTCTGGAGGATCGCGGGAAAGAGAGGAACAAAATCCCTCAAGAACTTTGAGCGAGAACAGAGAGATCCTTTGAAAGCACATAGAGGGGATTCTGGAGTCGATGAGGGTTTTCGCAAGTAGGCAAGTCGAAGGAGATAAGAGAGAGAAAATCGACGAGGCAAGGATTTCAGACTTAACGGTAAGACATAAAGAGCTTTTTGAAACGTCAGAGCAATAAAGGTGGATAACGAAAAAAGAGGAGAGGATATCGCAAACAATAAAGAATTAATCTAAAAATGCCATGGCAATTTATAACGCAAGCAATAAAGGATTTACTTAAATCCAGCAGGGAGGATAAGTATTATTATGAAATTTATTATTTCAGTTACATACAGACATATATGTTACAAATTACACATGCCTAATTCCCTTCTAAGAGACGTAAATCTCTCTTCAGGTAAGGCTTTTGTAAAGATATCTGCTAACTGATTTAAAGTATCTATAAAAAAATATTTATATTACCATTAGCTACATGATCTCTAATAAAATGATATCTGACCTCTATATGTTTCGTCTTGGAGTGTTGAACTGGATTTTTCGTGAGATTTATCGCACTTGTGTTGTCTTACAACAATGGGATGGTCTTGATGTGCAATCCACAGTCTTGAAGTTGTTGTTTGATCCATAAGAGTTGAGTACAACAGCTTCCAGCAGCTACATATTCAGCTTCAGATGTTGATAGTGCTACTAAATTTTGCTTCTTTGAAGACTATGAAATCAAGCATCCTGTAAGAAATTGACAGCCACCACTAGTACTTTTTCTATCTACTTTGCATCCAGCATAGTCAGCATCAGAATATCCACCTAAACTAGTTTCACATGATTTAGGATACCATAGTCCTAGGTTATGAGTTTTTGCTAAATATCTAAAAATCCTTTTAACATATATTAAATGAGATTCCTTAGGATCAGACTGATATCTTACACACATATATACACTAAATAAAATATCAGGCATACTAGCTGTCAAATAAAACAATGACCCTATCATACCTTTATAAAGTTTCTGATCAACTTTCTTACCTTTCTTATCACTGTCTAATCTGGTGGATGTGCTCATTGGAGTGGACAATGGTTTAGCATTGTCAAACCCAAATTTCTTCAATAATTCTTTGGTGTATTTTGCTTGACAAATATGTGTACCTTCATTGCCTTGCTTGATTTGTAATCCAAGGAAATAGTTGAGCTCTCCCATCATACTCATCTCGAATTCTCCTTGCATTAGCTTTTTAAAATACTTGCACAAGGATTCAGCAGTAGATCCAAATATAATATCATCTACATAAATTTGCATAAGTAATATATTTTTAACTTTTGATTTAATAAAAAGTGTGCTATCTACCTGTCCTCTAATAAAACCATGATATAACAAGAATGCACTAAGTCTTTCATACCATGCTCTAGGTGCTTGTTTTAAACCATACAATGCTTTATGCAGTTTGAAAACATGATTTGGGTAATCTAAATCATCAAAACCAGGAGGCTATTCTACATAGATTTTCTCCTTTATAAAACTATTCAAAAATGTAGACTTAACATCCATTTGAAAAAGTTTTAAATCTAATGCAGATGCATATGCAAGTAATATTCGAATAGCCTCTAGTCTAGCCATTGGTGCATAGGTTTCATCGAAATCTATGCCTTCCTCTTGGGAATAGCCTTGAGCAACCAGTCTAGCCTTGTTTCTAGTGATAACACCAGCTTCATCCATTTTGTTCCTGAACACCCATTTGGTGTCAATCACAGGATGATCTAATGGTCTCGAAACAAGAGACCAAACTTGATTTCTCCTGAACTGATTAAGTTCATCTTGCATGGCTAAAATCTAAGATTCATCAGATAGTGCTTCATTGACTGTTTTCGGCTCAATTTGAGATACAAATGCTAAATAATCACAAGGAATAACATTACCTCTTGTTCTTACCCCAACTGATGGATCTCCAATGATGTTATCAATAGGGTGATCCTTTTTGTACCTCTATTCTTTTGAAAGATCATCATGGATAATTTCCTTCTGTTGTAGTTCTTCCAAGGGTGGATCTTCACCATCCTTGATGGTAGATTCTTTCAGCTTTGGGTAAGACTATATGTGTCTTCATCATCACTTACAGATTCCTTTCTCAAGGAAGGGTTAGATTCATTAAAAATAATATGAACAGTTTGTTCAATCAATAAACTTCTTTTATTAAAAACTCTGTAACCTTTTGGTTTAGAAGTGTACCCCATAAAGATCCGTTCATCGGATTTGGGATCCAGCTTACCTATGTCTCTCTTACCATTGTTGTGAATGAAGCATGGACATCCAAACGTTCTGAGATGGCTGATCTTGGGCTTCCTTTGCTTGTACAGCTCATATGAAGTCTTCTTCAGGATTGGCCTGATCATGACTCTGTTTATAATATAACATGCTGTATTTATAGCTTCTGCCCAGAAGTATCTTAGAAGACTATATTCTGATAACATGGTCCTAGCAATATCCAACAAGGTTCTATTCTTCCTCTCAGCTACTCCATTTTGCTGTGGAGTTCTAGGTGCTGAGAAATTGTGTTCAATACCTTGATCATTACAAAATTCTGCAAATCTGTCGTTCTGAAATTCTCCTCCATGATTTGAACGGATACTTATGATGCTGAACTTCTTATCCTTTTGAACTACTTTACTGAACTTCACAAAACTTTCAAATGTGTCATCTTTATGCTCTAAAAAAGATACCCATGTAAATCTTGAATAATCATCAACTATGACAAATCCAAAGTTCTTTCCTCCCAGGTTAGTAGTTCTCATTGGTCCAAATAGATCCATATGTAGCAGTTCTAGTGGTTCGGAAGTAGTGACTACTGTCTTTGATTTGAAGGAGGATTTTGCATGCTTCCCTTTTGCATATGGCTCACAAATACTTTCTAGTCTAGAGTTTATCTTCGACAGACCTTCCACTAGATTATGTTTGATAAGTTTTCTTATTCCATTCAAGCTGCAGTGACCCAATCTTCTGTGCCATAGCTCACATTCTGATCTTTACTCGCTGCTAGACAGATGTGTTGATCCTTTAGTTCTTCTAGATGTAGCATATATAAATTCTTTCCTCTGCTGGCTTCGAAGACAGTTACACCATCCTTGATAATCAAACACTTAGATTCCTGAAACTTGATCTGGTGACCCTTGTCGCACAGCTGACTAATGCTAATTAGATTGTGCTTGAGTCCCTTGACGCAAAGAACATCTTCTATAAGGATTCTATCTTGACTTCCAATAGATCCACAACCAATCACTGACCCTTTTCCATTATCGCCATAGGTTACTGTACCTTCTTCATTTTTGATATGAGTGAACAATTTCTTGTTACTTGTCATATGCCTTGAGCACCTGTTGTCCAGGTACCACTTTGATGCTCTAAGGCTTCCCTGTAGTAAATCAATGAGTTTTAGGTACCCAATTTCTTTTGGATCCTGGTTGGTTAGCTTGTTCACAGTTTCTTTTGGGAATCCATTTGAAGTGTTTAGTTGTGCACGTTATTTTAGTGTGACCTAATTTTTTATAGTGTGTGCAGTAAAGAATATTGTTTATTATCCTATTTGGCTTATGGTTTTTATTTGTTTTATAATTAGTGTTTTGTTCAGCTACGAATTTTGGAGTTGGATAAATTTTAGGATGAATTACAGTTTCTTCATTCTCTGGTGGAGTGTATCCTAAGCCATACTTTTTCTTACCTGATCTTCTTGCTCCTTTTAATATTAAAGAGGATTTTCCATTAGCAAAATTTTCAACTGTGGCCATTAAATATTCATTATCTTTTGTTAGTGTGTTAATTTCACTTTTAAGTTTGATTATGGTTTCCTGACTTTCTAAGTTTGATATCTTTTCATTTTTGTTCTTTATATCTTCACATAATAGTTCATTTCTTCTTTTTAATTCAGAATTTTGTTTTTCTAACTGTTCAGTTTCAGATTTTAGATCTGAGTTAGTTTTTTTTTTTTTTCCGATAAAAGCGGTCCTCAGGAGCTTAGTCTAGGAGAGTGCACCCACCCCCAGAGGGGGAGAATGTTCTCACTCCACCAAAGAAACACCTAGGCTGAGTATATATAATGACGAAACTGTAGTACACCAAGATATCCCAGTCAAGATAATCTAACATGAAAAAGACCGGTTTTATCTAAAACAACAGGACCTTTACAACTATAGGGGACGCTGCTAGACCCCCAAAAGACCTTGTTCTCCCTAATTTTACATCCATGTTTTGCCAAAGCATCTGCTACCTGGTTAGTCTTTCGGAATACATGGCTAATCATATAAGAATTTCTGTTAATAATAGCATAAGCTTCCCACCACCAGTGATATGCTTGCCACAAAGGGCATCTACCAGCCTTGAAAAAATTAACCAGAGCACTTGAATCTGTGTTAACTAATGAAAGCCGAAGCTCAAGGTAATCAGCCAAACGGATTCCATCATACAGAGCCCTTATTTCTACGATCATACTGTTGCCATGACCATAGTAGTGGGCGAAAGCCACCCTAATTGCACCTTGCATATCACAGATACAACCACCACCCCCACTGTCACCCAGGTTTTCCTTGCTTGCTCCATCCACATTCAAACAGAAATCTGTAATTGGAGGGATCCAGCGAATAAGCTTGAGTTGTTTAATGGAGACATTAGGACAAAATCTAAGCTGGTGAAGAACATGCAACTCATAATTCGAAGGAGCTTCCTTAAATTTCATTTTAGCAAGAGAGTTGGATATCATGAACTTGATATTGTTAATCACCACTGCAACTGAAGGCCACTTGGAATTGAACATGGCCATGCATCTCCCCTTCCATATCTCCCAGATAATAAGGATAAGGCAGTGAAGAGAAACAAATACAAAAGGAGAGGAAACATTAGTTACTAACAGGAAACTCCAAACTCTAGCCGTGATTTGGCTGTGCAAGTTAATTTTGGGACATATTAGAGGGAAGAACCAGTTCCACAGAGAGGCGGCCAAATCACCATAAATGAAAAGATGATTATAGTCCTCATAGCTCGGACTCCTACAACATGAGCAGCACGATGCAAGCTGAATACCGCTTTCAGAAATTCTCTGATCAACAGGGACAACTCTATTCAGAATTTTTCAACAGAATAACGATGCTCTCCTGTAAAAGGAGCTATGCCAAATTTTAGTGAGAACATGTCGCCTCACACCAACAGATCTAACCATATTGTAAGCCGACTTAGTGGAAAAGCAGCCATCCTGAGTGGCCCCCCATACACACTTATCCTCCATCTCATTAAGAACAACCCCCTAAAGAATCCCACTTGGTAGAAGAGATCTTATTGGATGCTGATTATTCTCAATAACCTCCTGCACTAAAATCCTCTCACCATCATATGGAGCGCTGAGCTGCTCAGATAGCGGCCTTTCTCCAAGCCAAACATCAGAAAGGAAATCAATTTTATTGCCTCTCCCATGAATCCACTTAGTGTTGACCTGAATAACTTGATGAGCAGCTTCCCGAATTTTGGAGGACATACCTGGAAGATTGGCATATCTGCCAGACATATATCGTCTCCTTGCGTACTACGCCTAGAATGAGGAGCCATGTTGAATATTCCACAGTGATTTAATAGCCAGCGCCAACTGCACTTGCTTGATGCTACGAACACCCAGACCACCCTCAACAATTGGACGTTGAATGGTGGACCAGACTACCCACTGACGACGACGAACACCATCTGATCCATTCCAGAAAAAAGCTGCATAACTTTTATCAATATAATGAATAAGACTGCAGGGGATAATGGATGAAGCAGCCAAGTACACCGGGAGGGACACTAGCACAGAGTTAATGAGCATAATTCTTCTTGCCTGTGAAATGAGTTTAGGCTTCTAGGAGGCTAACTTGCTGTTAATATTATCAATAAGCGAAGAGAAATCCGAGACAAATCTCTGCCAGGTCTCAATGGAACACCCAGGTAGACCATGGAACCACTTTGTCTTTTGAACCCTGTCACCCTTTTAATCCTTGCAACTGTTTGAGTAGGCGCCTTGTGAGATATCATGAAACAACTTTTGGAAGGATTGATGAACTGACTTGAGGAATTCGAATATTTATTTAGGAAATCCATCAGTCTCTTCACATTATGAATCCCCCCATTGAGAAATATGAGAGTATCATCTGCATAAAAAGGTGGGATATAGGAGTGCATCCTCTTGGCCCAGCATAAGGATGAAGATAACCAATGTGAACCATATTCATGATGCCTCTGCTAAGAGCTTCCTCCATAATGATGAAAACAGCCTGGGAAATCGGGTCACCTTGTCTAAGACCCCGGATAGAATGAAAATAGCCAGTAGAAGAGCCATTGAATAGAACAGAGAACTAGCAATTGGTTATCAACATGCCAATATAAGAAGTGAATTTGTGGGAAAAACCAAACTTTTTAAGGACCGCAAAAAGGAAATCCCACTCCACACTATCATAGGCTTTCCTGATGTCAAGCTTGAACAGAACATTATGCCCCTTAACCTTCCTACCAATATCTCTAACAAGTTGTCTAGCGAGGGAGACATTATCAAGGATATATCTACCTTTAACAAAAGCACCTTGTTCTTCATAAATTATCATCGGAAGAATATTTATCAACCGATCACGCATAATTCTAGAGACAATTTTTTTAGCAAAAGTTACACAGACTAACCGGTCTATAGTCCCCATAAGACGCAGGATTATCAGTCTTTGGTACCAGAGCAATCAAATAAGAAGTCACCCCTCTTGGCAGAGGAAAACCCTGGAAAAAACTCACAGCCGCCGCAATAACATCCTGATGAATTATATCCCAACAAGAGGTAAAGAAATAGCTAGTGAAATCTGTTGCCCAGTTAACGAGCCCAGAGGGGGGGGGGTGAATGGGTCTCTAAAATTTATTTAGCTAATACCTGCACTTAAAACATGCATACAAAAATATTCTTCGATGAAGGTTAGTGTAAACAACAAACACACAGAAAGCAATCACACAATGCAAGGAATTATCCTGGTTCGGGCCTCCTCTCCTTAGGAGTCCTACGTCTAGTCCCTGAGCAACAACTCAGGATTTTACTATCTAGGGTACAGTCCCCCTATGGACACTACAGCACCCAGCCACAGCTAGTCTTCCTTCACACGAAGGGAACAATACACCCTAGATCCCACCAGGTCTTCCTTCACAACCGAAGGGAAACACACACCCTGGATCCTACCAGGTCTTCCTTCACAACCGAAGGAAAATAGGCACATCAAACAATGAAAAAGAGATCAAGCCCCTAGATCAAGGTTTAACAAGCCAAGATCTGAAGCTAACAGAATTGAGAGCAAAATATCTAAACAATGCACCCACTCTCAAAACTTCATAGGCTCTCTTAGGATTTGAATCACAGCGCAGAGAGCAAAGAGTTATGAATTGATGGGAATGAGGCTAGGCTCTTTTCTGGAGAACTCGCAGAGAGCTTGAACACAGTTGCTTGGAAGCGATGTCTCTGAAAAACTATCTTCTCTGGAGTTTCACTCTTGCTTATATATATCTTGTTTGAAATTCGAACGTTGAGAAGTCTGTTGTCTCTACGCTTTGTTTAGGTTAGACTGCTTGACACTTGGAAGCTTCCAGTTAACAGTCTTTTATCCATTTTTGTACGCAAAGAGATAAGATCTTCTGAAGTGTACTTTGGCTTCTACAAAGTCCAACGTTGTATGACAGAATGTCTTCAGGGATCTGCACACATTAAATGCTAGAACAGTAGACAGCTAGGCTGTCTCTTGTTGTCAGTCAACGTTGATGTGAATATTCACCAAAATAGTAATGCCATTTTGCTGTATCTAAAAGATGCATACAGAGAAGCACGATAATGGACGATATCGTCTGCATGCATGCAGAGATACCTTCAGTCTTCATTAAATGCACAGATGTTAGAAAGATATGTGCGAAGACTTTGACTATTCAACGCTGTTAAATATCAAGTCGTTATAAACAAAAATCGATGCATTCATGACTTATGAAATCGTTATGCACTAACCGTCAAATCATTGTAACTTAGCATCAAATCGATATGTTTCTACAAAGGAATCATTATGATCAAGACGATATAATCAAATCATTATGAGTTACAAGAAAATCGTTGTGATCAATAAAGAAATCGTTGTAGAAGGCAAATCGTTGTGTTCATTAAGGAAATCGTTATGAACACTTAAGAAATCGTTAAGACAAAGCAAATCGTTATGACGACTTAAGAAATCGTTGCGATGAGCAAATCGTTATGACAACTTAAGAAATCATTGCGATGAGCAAATCGTTATGACAACTTAAGAAATCGTTGCGATGAGCAAATCGTTATGACAACTTAAGAAATCGTTGCGATGAGCAAATCGTTATGTCAACTTAAGAAATCATTGCGATGAGCAAATCGTTATGACAACTTAAGAAATCGTTGCGATGAGCAAATCGTTACGATGACTAAAGGAATCGTTACGAGAGCAAGTCGTTACGATGACTAAAGGAATCGTTACGAGAGCAAGTCGTTACGATAACTAAAGGAATCGTTACAAGAGCAAGTCGTTACGATGACTAAAGGAATCGTTATGAGAGCAAGTCGTTACGATGACTAAAGGAATCGTTACGAGAGCAAGTCGTTACGATAACTAAAGGAATCGTTACGAGAGCAAGTCGTTACGATGACTAAAGGAATCGTTACGAGAGCAAGGCGTTACGATAACTAAAGGAATCGTTACGAGAGCAAGTCGATACGATAACGATTTCTGTTTAAATCTAAATGAAGTTTGAGGTTATGAGGAAATCGTTGTAGCATAAGGAAAGTCGATGTGGACTTAACTTAATATTGCTTCAGAGAGGTAATACTTACCAAATTTGCTTGATTTTCCTGTAGTATTTCCTGAGCTCAAGACTTATGGAATATGTGTTAGTAATCTTTGACATGGTTTTGTTAATCACCAAAATAAATATATAATGAATTAAAATTACATGGGGACAGGCTGATCATCAATCTCCCCCTTTTTGGTGATGACAAAACTTAACAAAAAAATCAATAATTAAAAGTTTTTCGAATTGTATTTCAGAAAAACTAGGTATTTCTCCCCTTTTTTGTCATTAAGCAAAAAGAAAAATTGAGACAAAGAAGAGAAAGAAAAAAGATTTAAGAGAGAAGCATCGAACCAAATATATTGGATTAAAGTTGAGGAGGTACATGAAGATAGACCAGAGGAGAAAGAAGAGAGGCATGCTTAGAAATAATGGCCCAAGCCTTAACCTCCTGGTCTTCAAAAATTGTTGGAAAACCCCAGACTCTATACAAAAGGAGTCACCCATGGAGGGGATCATGCGGTTAATGTAAAGCTGCCGCTGATCTTCCAAGAAGAGCGCATACTGATCCTTGTCAAGAGTAAATGAAAAAGGTTGCTCTTCCCAAAACTGGCACGCTGAAGGAAACAATCAAGTGTGATAGGATAGAAAATTTGGTGATCATGCAATTCCTTCTTCAAAGAGATGAAAGCTGAATACCTTGAAGCCCATTGAACATACAGTTCTTGAACTGGATTAATGGAATTCAGGTCCAAGAAGGCTTCAGCAGAGAGACTAGGCATGCCGGCCTAGACCAAGGATCGATTGACTGATTCCAACTGGAGAGCGGATTGATGGTAGTGCTTTTCCCAGTCTGTGGGAGAAAGCCTTTCACATTCTGAGATTAAAGGAGCTAGAACTTCAGAGGAGAGGTGTCCCAAGTGATATTCTCTGAAGATAAATCTCTGAAATGAGGGGAGGCGACCCTGCTTAGCTGACAGTCGTCCCATTACTCGAGCAAATCTCTCAAAAGCATGAGAGCCAGCGGAGGAGTCAAACACTAAAGAGTGTAATTTGGGAAGGAAAACTATATCAAGCATTTTGAGGGTTGTGAAATCCACTTTGAGGGGGCAGTTTACAGGGCGTTCTGTCCGGAGGAGAGCAAGAGCTCCATGGAATTGACCAAACTGAACCTCAGGGATCTTGTTAAGATAGCAGTAATCGCTATAAAGATGAAAAAACCTTGCTATTCTGATTTCTTTAAGAATGACCGGGGCCCAGAGAGTCTGATGATGAAGAACAAACCACTCAGAGAGAGTGAGTGGGTGATCTTGACTAGAAATGCTTTCTGCTCTGGCAGCGAGGTATTTAGCGTAGAGAGACTTGTGATCTTTTGCTCACTGATCTTCAGTCTTGCACTCAGCCAGATGGAAGATTTTTGATTGCTCGGCTTTGAACATATGGCAATAAGGAAGAATAATGTGTAGGTGATCAGATAGGTTGAGATGGGGAATGCCAAAAATGGTGGAAATAATGCATTTTTGAAGATATTCACAGTAGATTGGTCTCCTTCATTTTTCAACAGTGAGGGAGAACCAAAGAGGAGGAAATTTGGGTGTAGAGAGTATAGCTACAGAAGTGGAGAGTTTCCTCTTTTTCTGAACATGACTAGGGGGATTAGACTTGTGAACATGACTGGCAACTGCCAGGACTGAGGTGAGTGTTGAGCATTCAAACTCATCCTCAACTTGGGTGAAGACATCGCTGGCAAGTTGTGGGTTTACAGGTATGAATGTAATGGATGAAGGTGGAGTAGGAGGATGAATAAATGATCTTGGAGTAAGGGTGGAAGAAGGTCTTGAGGAAGAAGAACCGGATGAGGAGAAGGCTCTAGCTGATGAGGAAGCTAGAGGATTTTCAATGACAGTTGGAGGTGGAGGAATGATTGGGGAAGAGGTAGAAGAGAAGGGAGATTGAGATGGAAAAGGAGCTGGTGAGGATATGGTGCGGGGCATAGGTTGTTTAAAAGTGAGTGGTGCTTGAGGTGCTGTGGATGAGGATGGTGGTGAAGGAGGGGCTGGTGTTGCAAGGGATGAAGGCTCAGGGGCTTCAGGAGCAACTGCTGGCTCTACTACACCATACTACACATCCTTGGAGATCACTGGCCCTGCTGACTCCTTCTGAACTGCCTGACGCAAGGATGGACCTGCTGGATCAACCACAATGAGCCCAAATGGCTCGACCTCTTCTACTTGCGGCCTAGCCTGAGAAGACTCTTGCTCACTGACCTCAGCTGGAGGAACTGTTTCTGCCGGCCCTGTCTCTTGCTCACTTGGCCCTGATGGCCTTGAAACATCTGCCTTCAAAAACTCAGAAAGCATTGCTTTCATATTGCCCATTTCCTTATTAAACCACTTCATGGCATTTCTTATCTGAGATATTTCTTTGGAGGTTGAGGCCTGGCTCATAAGAATGTAATTCACGTTTGACTGTACAGAGCACATGATCTCACCTTGAGCATCCAATCGTTTAATGACAGGCTTCAAATTTACCTTCTTCTCTATCTTCCTTAGCCTTTTGAGTGCTATTCTCTTTATTTTGCTTGCCTTGTCAATGGGCTCCTCAAGGTTAGCATGGTCTGCATCTGATCTTTCATTCACAGGAACCCCTTCAGTGTGCCCCCCCTGAGTCTCATCATCATTCAAAAGCACATCTTCAGTTTCTATTCTTTGCTCCCCCTGAATGGGAGCTTCTTCCAAGATAATCGAACCAATATGGCCTGATGCCACAGACTTTGCTACAACTTGCTCACTTGCAACTGGCTCTCCTTGGGAGATGGAATCCAGTGCATCCCTAAGTAGACTGCCTACTTGGGAAGAAGGAAGAGGAGCCTCTGAGAATTGCCCAACGGACTCAAGGTGCTTAGGAGGAATTTCCTCAATTCTTGTACTACCTGCTTCCACTGCTGCTGCTGGCACTACTGCTGTTTCTGCTGAATCTTCTGTTGCTGCTGCTATTTCTGATGGTACTTCTGGTGCTACAGCCCCTGGTTCTGAAGCTTCTACTGCTACTGCTGCTGGTTCGGCTATATCTGCTACTGCCTCTTGCTGGACTTCTTGGGCTTCGCCAATTATGGCCTCACCCTCAGCCACAGAGGACTTGGACCATACACCATTTACTATTGAAAAACCACTCTTTCTCAAAATTTTGGACCTAATTGCTTGGCCCATCTTCTCAACTACTGCTCCAGACAGATGTATGCCATAATGCTTGAAAATCTTGGTGAGCAGATGGGCATAGGGTAAGGATACATTTAATGTGACGGCCCTGGATATCTCTACCCAATAAGGGTCCATATCCAGATCCGCCTCCCGCGAACGGACCGAAGTCTCGCAAGGGATAGCTCGTACACGCGTCCAGGAAGAATATAAAAGACAAACCACAACAGTAAGAGACACAAGAAAGGATATGTGCTCATATCTGCATAAACAATTTACAACTATCCCATTACATTATTACACGTCCAAATTAAGAAGAGTACAACTACCTCGGGCATACCCCGCGGGAGCACAAGCTCACACAACTCTACTAGCACTACTGCTGGTGGTACAAGTCTGGCACAACACCTCCTCAAGCCACACCAACGGTAAACCCTGAAAAAGACTGTAAGAGAGTGAGCCTCAAAAAGTCACTGGCTCAGCAGGGAACCACTCACAACGACACACCACACAGAAGAACCTCAACCCTAACGGGTCTCACTGGCAACACCGGAAGTCAAACCATTTCATGCTCATAACAAAGCATAATTAACCATACTAAACATAACTAACTCAGTTGCTGCAAGACTCAGAAAGACAAAGAGACAACAACATCATTAATCCATTCAATAACCATAAAGCCTAGGCCACAAGCCTCACAGGCACACCACCTCAACAACTGGTCGCCTAAGCTGTAAGCCACACAGGAAAAGCATTGCCTAAGCTACTAGCTTCACTGGCAAGCCTCTACACACAACAGGTAACAAGATTGCTAACCAAGAGCTAATCCTTTATACCCTTCAATCACGATGTAACGAATGTCACACTTTAAGAAACAGGACTGGCTACCACGATGCCAATCCATCGCACACTGAATCATATTCAGAAACTTACCCGAGGAAGGGTAAAACACAACTAGTGGAAAGTCTCACCACATGACCTCCACTTCACCATCTAAAAAGGTTAGTACTCTGCGTACTACGAGAAACCAGTACTCACAAAGAGTACAAATACCCACCACCACGAGGTACCACCACTGAAACACAAACTCAACTGTGCCACTACCAGGGCACACCACAACTAGTCAAACCACAACTAGTGAGTCTCCGCTCACCAACCACAACAACAACTGTGCCAACACCATGGCACACCTCAACACGTAAAACCACAACTAAAGCACGTTACAACCAATAGCAAAGCACGAGCCGAAAAGCACGACGCCACCACACGGAACAGACTACTGGTTCATGACACCAGTATCCAACCCGGACAACACAACAACAACCTCTCAGTCTCGCAGTCATTGACGAAAGGTCCAACTGCAGCTCCACAACACAAGTAAAGCCAAAGAACTGTGGAGACCAACCAAACCACCACAACCTACAGGTCACACACCCTACAGGCCCATCCCTGGCACCTTTAGAGACTCTGGCTCGAGCTCTCTAAAGTGAGACACTGGAAAACAGAACTAGCTGGGGACCAGTATGTCTACTGGTGTCCGTAACCTCCAGCTACGAGCGCGCTACAAGTGACTAAACACAAACTCTCACAAGTCACTGTCCCACTGCCGTCTTTCCCTCAGCCGGACGACAACTCTCCCCGAGAGTGATGGTGTCCAGGAAGACGACAAGACCTCGACGGTACCACTGCACCGGGACAAGCCCCGAGCACACTCACGTGCCTGGCTCACACAAAACCTGGGGCTCCCAACTGAAGAGGCATTCCGGAATAGGCACCGGACCACCAAACTCAGCAATGCACAAACCACGATATATACTTATATATTCTTTATTACAAATCACAGTAGGCATTCATAAACTGGCCTATCATCGGTCACCATGTGACCTCCAAACCATTTCACACTAATACACACGTATACCACAACAGTATAACACAACCTTGCCTGTCATTGGTCACGCTGTGACCTCTATGGCAATACACATTACTTAACACGTATATCATTATAATATTCATTAAAAGACAACCATAAACTAGGGTTAGGTGCACATAGAAACCTCACTACTCAACCACTACGACAACCAGTGCATGTGCCATGCACGCACACACACGAAGCACCACTACAACGAAATATGTGCCATGCACATCCTTGAACCACGATAATACCACACCGATTATGTAAACCATCCACTAAACATGTGGGCATCATGCTCACAGAGCTTTACAGAGGCCAGTACACCTCTTACTAATGCCATACACATAAACGACAATAACCGGATAACCAAAGCACCAAAAGCAAGCCAAGTAAATCACTCGGCTGTGATCGCGACAGAGGCAAGGACCGCCTTCTGATCGCGACGCTACGATATGGCGCGACAAGAAACCCTAACGCGGCAGTGCGGCCTACCGCGACATGGTCGCGACACCCTGGACCACCGCCTTCTCAGGTGAAAACACCAATCCGGGAACCATCTCCGGATTTCCATACAAACCACCTTAATTTCTGATTTTCATGCTTTAATGAATAACCTAGCATGCTACCTACTGTTCATAAAGCATTAAACCTACCGAATACGCATCACATGCTATCCACGCAATCAAAGTGGTGGAATCTCCCTACCTTCACGAAGAACACTCAAACTGGCTACGGCACGACGTCTCCCCCGCTCCATGCAACGTCCTCGCGTCGAGAGCGCAACAAGAACACCACCGAAACACCAAATCACCCCGAGCAGCCGCAACAACTCCTCCCCTGGTCGAGTAGAGCTCGGGAAAGCTCTGTTCGGCCAAACCTTTTTAAAAACCGAACATCGGTTACTAACGCGACACACCTAACTGACGCGACCAGATCGCGACAGCTTCAAGCGTCGCCTTCCCACTCCTGACGTCAGCAGCCCGGCCCCGTGCACGACACGCGGCACGCATGCAGACGTCGACACCAAACAACGGCAACCTGAACGCGACCCCCACAACCGACGCGTCCAGAACGAGGCCTTCACCACCGTCGCATTCACACTCTGTGAACCAACGGGCACTACGGACCCTACCTGCCGACCCACTAAGCTCCACACAACGCACAAAAACCTCAACCAAGGCCCAATGACCCCATATTGGTTATGAGCACCAAACCAAAACCAATAAACACAGATCCAAACTACCACTAATCCACGATCCGCGAAGATCCGAAAAATGCGTTACATTACATTACTATCACCTAAAAAGAAATGTCGTCCTCGACATTCAAAACGAGCGATAATAACCACACTATCACCTAAAAAGAAACAGAGCCATATGCAGAGCTTCCTCTACATCTTTCTTTCCAACTATTTACTCATTCTCATACTTGCTCTGCCTTCCCTTTCTCTTTAATTTATTTCGCAATTACTTTATTTTCTAGATTTATTCTGCCATTCTTTACCTTTCATCCAAAGGCAATTCTACCTTTCTATTTGCACTTTATCTCCTTGGTCTGAACCTATTTCTACATTTTCCGAGCAATTCTACCTGATCCATAACACTTTATCTCCTTAGACTCAACCTATTCTCATCTTTTTCTGGTTGTTTCTGCAACCTTTCTTTCTGGGCCATTTTCTTGCTTAAATCTTTCCACTTTATATTCTAAATTTTCAAATTTCCAAATATTATTCCTCTATTTACTTATCACCACTAACTATCATTTAGCTCAATTACACACAAATCTTTAAATTTTCTTTTAATTACTCAAACTTCAAATAACTTATAAATACTAAATCTTCCATGCTTCCGCTGCGCTACTCTGATCATACTAAACATTTCACCAAATATTTCATGAATTCTGGATTTCCTCAATCCATTAATAACTTATCTCACTTCAAATTATACTTTCCAACTAACTTTACATTTCTCTTATCATACATCAATACCACTTAATTGACTCCATTCATATTCTATCTTCTGCCTCAATTACTTCACACTAAATTCTGAATCTTGACATATTTCTATTGATGTACTTTTCCCTTTATATATTTTCCTTGCTTCAAACAATATTCTTTAATCAATTTAACAAATTTAATTCATATCTTTTCACATCTTCTATTCTCATTACTACACATACTCGAAAATTTACTTTTATCTTTATTCAAATCTTGCTCAACTATAAAACAGGAAATCTCAAAATTTCCTTACCATTAAACTAATTATACTGCTCTTCACTTTTCCTACTTCTTTTCATTATGCCATAATCTGCTCATAATTCCTTAATTAAATATTATAACTTTACTTCAAATTCCAGAAATATTCTTATAACAGAATTCATTTATTCATCCAAATCACCTTACTTCATATCATTACACAAATTCTTATTGCATATTTCCTGAATCATTTAATTATCACTATTCATTAATCTACCTCATTCTTTTTTCTTCACTTAATCATTAATACCAAACTTTATCTTCATTAACAATAACATAACACCATATTTTTTTATAAAATATTTCTCTTAACTAGCCTGCTAACTGACTAATCTCCAGGTGCCATTTATGCTGCAATCTTTCTTATTAAAATACTGATATAACGATAAACTGAAACTATTTCCTTTATTTCACATAACTAACTTACTGCCAATCATAAACAATTTCACTATTACCGCTCTTTCATAAATATCCATTCATAATCCACTTTACTATTCTCCATTACTTTTCAATGGACTTAACCTTGTCCATTCTAACTTACATAGCTTCCACTTACTTTAATTATTTAGCTTTAACTTCAATCTACCTCTGACACCAATTTCCCTTCTTTGCCTTCGCAATCTATACACATGATACTGGCACCACTAATCTTATCTTTAACGCAATAACAAATTTTTTTGCGAAATCTTTATTCTCTACCTTTTATTAACAAACATCTTTCTCTTATAAAATTCTAAAAGAAATCTAACTTCCATTGCTCTTTTACTTTCTCTTTAATCAACCGATCTCCTTTACATCCACTTACATAAGTTTCTATATCAAACTTTCTATTATCCTTACTACTCATGATAGTATTGCCCTTAAAATATTTATTACAACTATTCTTAATCACAAATCACGCTTAACAATCATCTTAATCACTACTCCTCTGCTTACCATCCTTTCATTTCAAACTAAACTATCTCACTTAATCATTTCAAATTAAACATGCCATTAATCATAATATTATCAAAGCAATTCATTAATACTTCATTAACATAAATCTCAAACACAATGACCATCTCCACTACAATTCTCAACCACAATTCACCCATTTAACAGTTCTAATCACAAAGCTCTATTTCTCATCATGATACCATTTTCTCTATTATTCCATCACATCACTACTTTATACCTTTCTCTATCAATTCTGATCCTCATTAAAGCACTTTTTAGTGAATTTCATGACTAAACTCACTAATTCTTTCAATTTCTATAACAGAAAATCTTTAATCAATTATACTTTAACCACAATCCAATAATCACTCATATTACACCACCAATCACGTCTGCTATTATCCACAACTATTATTCAGACCAGCTATACAGATAATTCACATACTAAAAATTCACGAATATACCGTACTAAAAAGCACAAGAAACCACAGACTTACTACCAGCAGTGGACATTAAATCATGTATTGGGACGTTGTAATCTTAATATCTTTTCACATTCTAACTGGACAATTGCTCTGATACCAACTGTGACGGCCCTGGATATCTCTACCTAATAAGGGTCCATATCCAGATCCGCCTCCCGCGAACGGACCGAAGTCTCGCAAGGGATAGCTCGTACACGCGTCCAGGAAGAATATAAAAGACAAACCACAACAGTAAGAGACACAAGAAAGGATATGTGCTCATATCTGCATAAACAATTTACAACTGTCCCATTACATTATTACACGTCAAAATTAAGAAGAGTACAACTACCTGGGGCATACCCCGAGGGAGCACAAGCTCACACAACTCTACTAGCACTACTGCTGGTGGTACAAGTCTAGCACAACACCTCCTCAAGCCACACCAACGGTAAACCCTGAAAAAGACTGTAAGGGAGTGAGCCTCAACAAGTCACTGGCTTAGCAGGGAACCACTCACAACGACACACCACACAGAAGAACCTCAACCCCAACGGGTCTCACTGGCAACACCGGAAGTCAAACCATTTCATGTTCATAACAAAGCATAATTAACCATACTAAACATAACTAACTCAGTTGCTGCAAGACTCAGAAAGACAAAGAGACAACAACATCATTAATCTATTCAATAACCATAAAGCCTAGGCCACAAGCCTCACAGGCACACCACCTCAACAACTGGTCGCCTAAGCTGTAAGCCACACAGGCAAAGCATTGCCTAAGCTACTAGCTTCACTGACAAGCCTCTACACACAACAGGTAACAGGATTGCTAACCAAGAGCTAATCCTTTATACCCTTCAATCACGATGTAACAAATGTCATACTTAAGAAACAGGACTGGCTACCACGATACCAATCCATCGCACACTGAATCATATTCAGAAACTTACCCGAGGAAGGGTAAAACACAACTAGTGGAAAGTCTCACCACATGACCTCCACTTTACCATCTGAAAAGGTTAGTACTTTGCGTACTACGAGAAACCAGTACTCACAAAGAGTACAAATACCCACCACCACGAGGTACCACCACTGAAACACAAACTCAACTGTGCCACTACCAGGGCACACCACAACCAGTCAAACCACAACTAGTGAGTCTCCGCTCACCAACCACAACAACAACTGTGCCAACACCATGGCACACCTCAACACGTAAAACCACAACTAAAGCACGTTACAACAAATAGCAAAGCACGAGCCGGAAAGCACGACGCCACCACACGGGACAGACTACTGGTTCATGACACCAGTATCCAACCCGGACAACACAACACAAGAACAACCTCTCAGTCTCGCAGTCACGGACGAAAGGTCCAACTGCAGCTCCACAACACAAGTAAAGCCAAAGAACTGTTGAGACCAACCAAACCACCACAACCTACAGGTCACACCCCCTGCAGGCCCATGCCTGGCACCTTTAGAGACTCTGGCCCGAGCTCTCTAAAGTGAGACACTGGAAAACAGGACTAGCTGGGGACCAGTACATCTACTGGTGTCCGTAACCTCCAGCTACGAGCGCGCTACAAGTGACTAAACACAAACTCTCACAAGTCACTGTCCCACTGCCGTCTTTCCCTCAGCCGGACGACAACTCTCCCCGAGAGTGAGGGTGTCCAAGAAGAAGACAAGACCTCGACGGTACCACTGCACCGGGACAAGCCCCGAGCACACTCACGTGCCTGGCTCACACAAAACCTGGGGCTCCCAACTGAAGAGGCATTCCGGGAAAGGCGCCGGACCACCAAACTCAGCAATGCACAAACCACGATATATACTTATATATTCTTTATTAAAAATCACAGTAGCCATTCATAAACTGGCCTATCATTGGTCACCATGTGACCTCCAAACCATTTCAGACTAATACACACGTATACCACAACAGTATAACACAACCTTGCCTGTCATTGGTCACGCTGTGACCTCTATGGCAATACACATTACTTAACATGTATATCATTATAATATTCATTAAAAGATAACCATAAACTAGGGTTAGGTGCACATAAAAACCTCACTACTCAACCACTACGACAACCAGTGCATGTGCCATGCACGCACACACACGAAGCACCACTACAACGAAATATATGCCATGCACATCCTTGAACCACGATAATACCACACCGATTATGTAAACCATCCACTAACCATGTGGGCATCCTGCTCACAGAGCTTTATAGAGGCCAGTACACCTCTTACTAATGCCATACACATAAACGACAATAACCGGATAACCAAAGCACCAAAAGCAAGCCAAGCAAATCACTCGGCTGCGATCGCGACAGAGGCAAGGACCGCCTTCTGATCGCGACGCTACGATATGGCGTGACAAGAAACCCTAACGCGGTAGTGCGGCCTACCGCGACATGGTCGCGACACCCTGGACCACCGCCTTTTCAGGTGAAAACACCAATCCGGGAACCATCTCCGGATTTCCATACAAACCACCTTAATTTCTGATTTTCATGCTTTAATGAATAACCTAGCATGCTACCTACTATTCATAAAGCATTAAATCTATCGAATACGCATCACATGCTATCCACGCAATCAAAATGGTGGAATCTCCCTACCTTCACGAAGAACACTCAAACTGGCTACGGCACGGCGTCTCCCCCGCTCCATGCAACGTCCTCGCGTTGAGCGCGCGACGAGAACACCACCGAAACACCAAATCACCCCGAGCAGCCGCAACAACTCCTCCCCTGGTCGAGCAGAGCTTGGGAAAGCTCTATTCGGCCAAACCTTTTTAAAAACTGAACAGCGGTTACTAACGCGACACACCTAACTGACGCGACCAGATCGCGACAGCTTCAAGCATCGCCTTCCCACTCCTGACGTCAGCAGCCCGGCCCCATGCACGACACACGGCACGCATGCAGACGTCGACACCAAACAGCGGCAACCTGAACGCGACCCCCACAACCGACGCGTCCAGAACGCGGCCTTCACCACAGTCGCGTTCACACTCTATGAACCAACGGGCACTACGGACCCTACCTGCCGGCCCACTAAGCTCCACGCAACGCGCAGAAACCTCAACCAAGGCCCAATGACCCCATATTGGTCATGAGCACCAAACCAAAACCAATAAACACAGATCCAAACTACCACTAATCCACGATCCGCGAAGATCTGAAAAACGCGTTACGTTACATTTAACTTGCTCTTAGTATCCCAAATTTGATCATGAGCAAACTTCATTCTTTCAATAATCACTGCAGCCATATTCACCTCCTGGTTCTGAATTGCCCAAAACATCATATCGGAATCTGCTTTAGTACATGTTGAAAAGGTAGCACTTCTAGGAACCAAAATCTGACAGACGATAAAGTGTAGAAGGCGATTGAATGCATTCAATTGATTGATATCCAATTTTCCATCTTTCAACTTAAACCCTGGGCCAACAATTCCTAGACCCTTTGCCTGGATATCCACAGAGTGGATCCCACTGTGACCAGACGTGCTCACACCAAACAGAGTCTTCAGAAGCTCATGGTCAATCTTGATCTGGACTCCCTTGATAGAGGATGTCAAGGACCCATCTGCCCCTGATCGCAAACACACATAAAAGGCCTTCACGAGGTTTGGATAGCTTACCTCTGAGAAGGTTGAGATTTCCGCCCACTGCATCCTGTTCATAGCGGCCACTATGCTGAGCATACCATTCTTCTCAAGAACTGCAACATCTACTGCCTTATTTCCACAAAGTTTAGTTTTCACAAAAGTGAACCTCTCCTGCTGCTCGGCTGTGAGAAACTCAGAGCTGTAGCCTCCAAGACTGCCGGAAACAACTGACGCGGCCATGGATTCGGGTGGAGAAGGGTTTCTAGAGGGTGGAGATGGAAGTAGGAACGAAATCCCTCAAGAGATTCTTCGCGGGAAGAAGAGAGAGACTTCAAACTTGCAGAGAGTCGATGCTGGAGTCATTAGGGTATCGGCTCGGGCAAGCGAACGAAAGGGGGAAAAAGGGTAAAGGTAGGAGGTGAATCGTTTCTCCATCGATTTCGGAGTAATTGAATGCTTTATCGAAAAGAGAGGCACCAAATGGGGAGGCAGAAAATGACAAAAGTATTTGACCAGTTTGAAAGACTGTTTATAAAAAAGAACCGCCAAAGGGAGATAATAGCATTTTCTTTTGCTTAACGCCAATGAGAGAGAACTTACTTAAATCTGAAAAATTATGTTTCAGTTCTAGACAGGAATCTTTTCACAAATTACACATGCCCAATTCCCTTCTAAGAGAGGTGAATCTCTCTTCAGGTAAGGCTTTTGTGAAGATATCTGCTAACTAACCGTTTGTATCAATAAAAGTAATTTCTAAATTACCATTTTCTACATGATCTCGAATGAAATGATATCTAACCTCAATATGCTTAGTCCTTGAATGCTGTACTGGATTTTTGGTAAGGTTTATTGCACTGGTGTTGTCGCATAATAACGGAATTGTCTTGATGTATAATCCATAATCCTCAAGTTGTTGCTTGATCCACAGGAGTTGTGTACAACAACTTCCAGTAGCTACGTACTCAGCTTCAGCTGTTGATAGTGCTACTGAATTTTGTTTCCTGGAGAACCATGATATCAAACAACCTGCAAGAAATTGACATCAACCACTGGTGCTTTTTCTATCTATTTTGCATCCAGCATAATCAGTATATGAGTATCCCACTAAGTTAATTTCACATGATTTTGGATACCACAGACCGAAGTCATGAGTTCTAGATAGATATCTAAAGATTCTTTTAACTGAAATCAATGTGATTCTCTAGGATCTTCTTGGTATCTAGCACACATACATACACTAAACAGAATATCAGGTCTGCTAGCTGTTAAGTAAAGTAAAGAACCTATCATACCTCTGTAGTTCTTTTGATCTACTTTCTTACCATTCTTGTCACTGTCCATCCTTGTTGATGTGCTCATGGGTGTTAACAGTGGCTTGGCATTTTCGAATCCAAAATTCTTTAGGAGTTCCTTGGTGTATTTGGCTTGATAGATGTGGGTCCCATCTTTTCCTTGCTTGATTTGTAGTCCAAGGAAATAGTTGAGCTCCCCCATCATGCTCATCTCGAATTCTCCCTACATCAACTTTTCAAAATACTTGCAAAGGGATTCATCAGTAGATCCAAAGATTATGTCATCTACATAAATTTGAACAAGTAGTATATGGTTGATCTTTGACTTTATAAAAAGAGTGCTATCTACTTGACCTCTACTGAATCCATGGTTTAAAAGAAAAGAGTTAAGCCTTTCATACCAGGCTCTAGGTGCTTACTTTAAACCATACAAAGCCTTATGAAGTTTAAAAACATGATTAGGAAATTCTGTGTCATCAAAACCCGGGGGTTGTTCCACATAAACTTCCTCCTTGATTAAACCATTTAAAAATGTAGATTTGACATCCATTTGAAATAGTTTTAAATCCAAAGCTGATGCATAAGCAAGTAAAATTCTAATAGCCTCAAGTCTAGCTACAGGTGCATAGGTTTCATCGAAATCTATGCCTTCCTCTTGGGAATAGCCTTGAGCTACCAGTCTGGCCTTGTTTCTTAAGATCACACCAGTTTCATCCAATTTGTTTCTGAACACCCATTTGGTGCCAATTACTGGATGATTTGATGGTCTACGAACAAGTGACCATACTTGATTTCTCTTGAATTGATTAAGTTCATCTTGCATGGCTATAATCTAAGATTCATCAGTGAGAGCTTCATTGACTGTCTTAGGCTCAATTTGAGAAACAATGCTAGATAATCACAAGGTATTATATTACCTCTTGTTCTTACCCCTATAGATGGATCACCAATGATGTTCTCAGGTGGGTGGTCTTTCTTATATCTCCATTCCTTTGGAAGATTTTCATAAGTAATGTCCCTTTGTTGCAGGTCTTCCAGAGATGGATCATCCTTGTCCTCAAGTAATGTGTTCTTTAATTCTTTGGACAATTTATCTGTATCATCCATGTCACTATCTTCTTCCTTTCTTAAGGAGGGGTTAGTCTCATCAAAAATAATATGCATAGATTGTTCAATTAATAAAGTGCGTTTGTTAAATACTCTATAGCCTTTGGGTTTAGAAGTGTACCCCATGAAGATGTCTTCATCTGATTTAGCATCTAATTTACCAATATCTCTTTTCCCGTTGTTATGGATGAAGTATGGACATCCAAAAATTCTGAAGTGACTGACCTTTGGCTTCATTCCCTTGTACAGCTCATAGGCAGTCTTCTTTAGGATTGGCCTGATCATTACCCTGTTAATGATGTAACTTGCTGTATTTATTACTTCAGCCCAAAAATATCTTGGCAGGTCGTATTCTGATAGCATTGTTCTTGCCATGTCCAATAAGGTTCTATTCTTTCTCTCAGCAACTCCATTCTGCTGTGGTGTCCTTGGTGCTGAGAAGTTGTGCTCAATCCCTTGATCATCACAGAATTTTGCAAAATTTTCATTTTAAAATTCTCCTCCATGATCTGACCGGATTCCAACAATGCAGTACTTGTTGTCTTTTTGCACCTTTCTGCTGAATCTTACAAAACTTTCGAATGTGCCATCTTTGTGTTCCAAGAATGACACCCATGTGAATCTGGAGTAATCATCCACTATTACGAAACCAAAATTCTTTCCTCCAAGACTTGTGGTCCTCATTGGCCTAAATAAATCCATATGAAGGAGTTCTAAGGGTTTTGAGGTAGTTACCACAGTTTTTGACTTGAAAGAGCTCTTAGTGTGCTTTCCCTTTGCACAAGGTCTACACATACCTTCCATCTTTGAGCTGACCTTTGGTAGACCTTCCACTAGGCTTCTCTTTCTGAGCTTATTCATGCCATCCAAACTGTAGTGGCCCAATCTTTTGTGCCACAGCTCAGTTGACTGCTCTTTTCTGGTTGCTAAACAGATGTCTTGGTCCTTGAGTTCTTCAAGATAGAGCACATACAGATTCTTTTATCTGTTGGCTTCAAAGATTACTGCTCCATTCTTCAAGATACTGCACTTGGATTCTTGAAACTTAATCTGATGGCCTTTATCACAGAGCTGGCTGATGCTTATAAGCTTGTGCTTTAGACCCTTTACACAAAGAACATCTTCAATTATTGATTTTCGTTTACTGTCAACAGATCCAGTACCAATAACAGTCCCTTTGCCATTGTCTCCATATGTGACTGTTCCTTCTTCGGCTTCTAGATGAGAAAATAATCTTATGTTCCCTGACATATGCCTTGAGCACCCACTGTCCAAATACCATTTGGATGTTTTAAGGCCTCCCTGAAATGAAAACACTAAGCTTTAGGTACCCAAGTTCTTTTGGGTCCTGATTGGTTAGTATCATTGGTTTCCCTTTTTATTATCCATTTCTTATGTCTAGTTTGGCAGGTTGATATGATATGTTCTAACTTGTTGCAGTGACTGTATGACACGCCGAATATTTATTCTTTTATATATGATGAGAGGATATTCACTTGTTGTGTGCATAGCATGTGTAATTCATTGTGCCTACTATGAGTATCATACTTCTCTTAAGCATATGCATGTATATCTATATATAGTGTATATATATATATATATATATATATATATATGATAATTCATGTGGAACTGAGCAATTAGCTAAATAGAGATGTATTATGAATACCAAGAATCTCCGACTTAGGATACTTGAATAATACTATGCATGTGCTATCTAAATGTTGAAGAATATCCTATACTACTTATTTCATGGAATTTCGTATGAGAGTGTATGAAGTGCATATGTGTATGTACGTATGTATATTATCTTATGCGTGTGATGATTGTATACCTAATTCTACATACATAACACCTTGGTATACTTATGTATGCATGTGTATGTTTGGTTGTAAACGTTGTTCATTTGCATGGTGTAGTTAATGTGTACATTGTACTTCGTACATTGCATGTACATATAGAGTTCAAGCATGGTAGGTGTATTTAGTAGTGTATATTGAGATTCTATGCTCCTCATGAATAACATGCATGTATTTTATGATATTTAGGTGAGAATAGGCAATTATCTAAATTATGCATATTGTGCATATTAAGGAATCACATGCATATAGTACTTAAACAATGTTAGGTAATGTTGTGCAAGTTAATCTAATTACCAGTGCGCATGTTGTATCTATCTATTTCAAGCATAATGTACATAAGTATGCTACACCCGTGTGTGTATACTATATATATTATATGTCGAATCAAGTGTATGCATGCAAGGACTATTTTGTTGAATAGATTATTCCTGGCTAACTTAATTCATATTGCCTCCTAATCATTGTAAAGCCTCGTAATTCTTGTCATTTTATTTTGCCGCGTGATTGAGTCACGCTTATGTAAAACCTCATGTACGCATAGGTAGATATCTACGTACATCTTATCTTAGTGTACTCATGTATGCATGGGTATGCCTAGGTATAAATGTTATTGATTGCATGGTGTAGAAATATACATGTTATACCTTATACATTGTATGTATATACGTAGTGTAAATGCAGTTCTTGGTGTGTTGAGTCATGTTGTATATATGTATACATTGTATGCGTATGAAGATATTCATGTACGTGTTATTATCTTGATGTACCTATGTATGTATGTGTAGGATTAGTAGTAAATATTGGATGTTTACATGGTGTAGTGGTGTATACACTATACTACATAGGTTTCATGCACATGTATGTGTGGATTAAGCATGCTTTTGCATGATTTTAAGTTCTGGCGGAAGGGCCAATTGGCGTCAGCATGGGTGGACGCCCATGCGGTGTCGGCGTCCATATCGATGGACGCCAAGCCTTAAGTAGCCGTCCAGAGATGTGGACGTTTACTTCTCTGGTTTTCTGTGCGCAGTAGGCCCAGGAATTCCGGGATGGTCTTCCTCCCTGGTTGGGGGAGACATTTCTTCAACGTCCCATCCATCAGCCCTGCGTAATACCTCGGCCCTCACCCTTTAAGCAGCCCACTCTTGCAACCAGAAGGGTCCCCTTGACCCTTTGAAAAAGGAAACCCTAGCCATGGGAGAACAAGAGAAGACCTGGAGTTGGTAACCTTTGATCCGTCGACTGGAGGTGCAAACCAAGGAGCTACAACATCTAGAGGACGGCCAATACATCCAAGAAGAGATCCCAGCTCCGAGGTGCCATCTACATCGACAGGAGAAGAGGATCGAAGGAGTTTCTGAACACCTTTTTGGCAAGGCCGAGAAGAGCTTCATCAACATATTCCGATCTGTGTAGAATTTTTAGAAAGGCAAGTAAACCTAGATCTTAATCCTATACATGTCCCCTTGAGTCTTAGTATTTTTATGGATTTTTCCTCGAGTCCTGGAACCCCACTTTCACCAAATCCCTGGAGCTCAGTCTGTGTCTTGCACAGACAGGAACTTGGCATCAATGCCTTGATGGCAAGATCTCCAGTGGGCGTCCAGGGATCTTGCCGTCCAACTCCTTGAACGGCCAGACACTGCCGCCAAGTTCTTCAGTGCAGAACAGTACACTGTTCTGCCTTAAGTAATTAATTTCCGGACTTTTGACGCATGAGGATATAGTGTAATTTTTTATATGTTATGTAAAATAGCTAATGTGATGTGTGTGGAAGTTTCTGTGTTTTTCTGTGGATGACATAAATTATTGGATTTATTGTAATACATGTTGGGAAAAATGGATTATGCATGTTCACCTACTGTCTACATGATTCCAGAGAATTTAAATGCCCTAGATTTTTCTATACCATGTGTATATGTATCAGTCCATGCCCTGAAATTTTGAGAATTTTTCCATGACTGTGGGATTTACTGTAATATCTATTTTGGAAAATAGAAGACATGCATAGGATTGGTAAAATTCACAGTAAATTGTGTGTTGTGCAATAAATCCCGGGAAAATTTCTGTGATGATGAGTATGTTTGGTTCAGAGCCGTGAACTATCAAACTAGATATCCATGTTATATTCCATGTTAAATCAAATTATGAACGACGTGAGATTGCATGTTTTAATTCCTGTAAATGTAATAGGATTCAGAAAAATATGAAAATTTGCATGTACGACTATAAATTTGAAATTTGTCTGTGGTGAAAATCTCATGTTATTTGGATAACTGTAAAGTGTATTACAAAATTTCCATGTGGAAACATGTGATAATTACATGCTATCATGAATATGATTTGATGACGTGCTTGCCAACTTGATTATGTGAACTACTAAATGTTTGATTTCTGATAACCGTAGTATCATGTTAGGGTTAACTGAGACATGTGGAATTTATGGATGTAACATATAGAATGATTCAACAGAATAAGTAAAACATGTGAATAATGTGTGAAAATACGATAAAGTGAATGTAATGTGTAATAATTGGGTCGAAATGACACTGCTACCCTAGGGGCCTCGAGAGCTGTACATAGAAAAGTCCCTATGGAAAGCTCTATGTGTGAAAAGTTCATCCTAAAGGCATTAGGGAAATCCCGGAGGTGGACAAGTACCACTGGATAAGGTGGAGAGGGCTTCTCCCGGTCTGCGCAGTTACCAAGATTCACCACTGTATTGCCTAGGTGGTGGGTATGTGATTATGAGTTGTGTTATGTGTTATGCGTTGTGAAAAGAGTGATGATAATGAGATATTTGTTAGTGTCCTCTACTGGTAGTTAGGACTATGTGTCATGACGATTTGTTTAAGCAATGAAACATGAATAAAGTGTAAAGTGATATGTGTTCATGGCACAAGGTATGTGCAAGATGTGTGTAAATGTGGCACAAGGTATGTGCAAGATATATGTGAATGTGGCACATGTATGTGCAAAAGTGAAATGATAAGAAGTATGAGATGTGAGGGAGAGTTAATGCAAATGAGAAGTTGTGCAAACATGTGAAACCAATGTGTTAGATTGTAGAATTTGTGATCCATGATATGTTAATGTGAAATAATGTTATAATAGCAACCTTAAAGTGTATGAAGTGGTAGTGTGCTTGCATGTGAAAACTAGTTTACTAGCATGGCGTGTTTATGTTTTTCCATATGTTAGTATCTCAATCGAAATGCCATGCTTAGTATCATATCATGTAGTTTAACATTCATCATGTAATGATGTATGTGAGTAAACTTAGACAACCATGATTATTTATGCGACACAAACTATGAACATGTAGGCTTACCTAAGGATAAGATAATACGTGAATAATTATGGATCCATATAATTGAATGAAATGCATACAAGAACCAAATAAAGTGTGATTATGAACATGGTAAATGCATGAATAATATTTGGATTCCATGCTAGTTAAAAGGCTCAATTAGTATAAAAAGTTTCATATTTAAGTGCTTATGGATTGCTAAATGGTTTCACCATGTTTTAACCTACAAGTCATGCTATAAAATGTGAAGTTATGTGCATGTGATTTTATAATGTTAAAACAGCAAGTAAATTGTATAAATAAACACGAAAAGGGCATGTGAAAAGAAAGTAGTCATCGTGCTAGCTTGTTCTTGTTCCTTATGCTCAATTTTATGCTTTAGTAGTAGAGATATCTATGGAATGAAACAATGTGTGGACGAACCATGCTACATGTTAGGTGTATGAAATATGTACATGTGTATGATGTAATGCTCATGATTTGGAATAGAAATATGATAGACTAAAACATGCTCATGTGAATATAATACGTATTGTTAGTTAAGTGTAAGGACCATGAGTACCTTTGCGATTTGATGATAGTGTGCATCTCTTTAAGGTTAACGCCTTGTTGTGAGTGTGACATGTTAAGTTTAAGTCTTTGGTTTGCTTGCTGAGTCTTTGGACTCACCCTTGCTTCGGCGTACAGGTTGACAGGTATTATGCACTAGAAGGAAGCTTAGTGAGGATCGCCAATCAGAAGACTGTTTTGTGGAGCTGCGACTAGTTGTACTTTTCTTTTTCTCATAGTATGAAAAGAATTATTGTATGGACAATATTTGGACAATGTAGTTCTTTTATCTTGTATTAATGTGGACATTGTCTTTCTATTTCGCTATTTAGATTGTGGAATGTGTGTTGGTGATGGGTTAAAAGTTGAGATATTTATTTTATTCCGCTGTACTCTATTGCTATCCAAGTACATATCAACCTATCGACTAGTGTTGGGTACATGTCCCACTGTGACGACGCCCTTTATACCGATGGGATTGGTATAATCGTACCGGCATGAAGAGGGTCGTTACAGAGATTGGTATCAGAGCACAAGGTTGAGACTGTACATGGATAGACCATCACCGTCACAACATTGCAAAGTCTTCATAGGGAATTGTCCATATATGTAAAATTTACTTATAATAGATGGAAGATAATAAGGAGAATAGTTAGAATATAGTAACCTAGGTTCTAACTGAGTTACTCATTTTGCAGACCATGACTGGACGTGGTAGACGTAGTGCTCAGTCTAGGAGGTATGAGCAAAACCGTAAGTTGAAGAATTTCGTGAAAGGGCTCAAACCCTCAGTGAGAATTAAGCTTCTGGAGCTTGATTCTCGTACCTTGGAAGAAATTCTAGGTGTGGCAACCAAGCAAGAAAGAAAAGTGGGACCTCTCCAAGAGGGGGAGGCAATTTCAAAGGAGGATGTGACCAAGCCATTCCAAGGGCAAGATAAGAAGAAGGAGAAACTCGTGGAAAGTCCGAAACCAACTGTGACCTCAATTAACGAGAAACCCGAGTGCATCCAGTGCGGGAAGCGTCATGGCGGGAACGCATGTTGGAGAAAGGAAGGAAGGTGTCTTAAATGTGGTAGCAAGGAGCATCGGCTTAAGGAGTGTCCGAACCTGAAGACAAAGTTTACTCCACGAGGTGCTTCATCGACGTCCATAAAGGAGCAAGGAGTAGCTGGTGATTACCTCGGCGACGTCACCACAGGTACTCGATGCGATCTTCGAGGACGAAGATCTTTTTCAAGAGGGGGAGAGTATGACACTTCGAATTTTTATTCTTTTATATATGATGAGGGGATATTCACTTGTTGTGTGCATAGCATGTGTAATTCATTGTGCCTACTATGAGTATCATACTTCTCTTAAGCATATGCATGTATATCTATATATAGTATATATATATATATATATGATAATTCATGTGGAACTGAGCAATTAGCTAAATAGAGATGTATTATGAATACCAAGAATCTCCGACTTAGGATACTTGAATAATACTATGCATGTGCTATCTAAATGTTGAAGAATATCCTATACTACTTATTTCATGGAATTTCGTATGAGAGTGTATGAAGTGCATATGTGTATGTACGTATGTATATTATCTTATGCGTGTGATGATTGTATACCTAATTCTACATACATAACACCTTGGTATACTTATGTATGCATGTGTATGTTTGGTTGTAAATGTTGTTCATTTGCATGGTGTAGTTAATGTGTACATTGTACTTCGTACATTGCATGTACATATAGAGTTCAAGCATGGTAGGTGTATTTAGTAGTGTATATTGAGATTCTATGCTCCTCATGAATAACATGCATGTATTTTATGATATTTAGGTGAGAATAGGCAATTAGCTAAATTATGCATATTGTGCATATTAAGGAATCCCATGCATATAGTACTTAAGCAATGTTAGGTAATGTTGTGCAAGTTAATCTAATTACCGGTGCGCATGTTGTATCTATCTATTTCAAGCATAATGTACATAAGTATGCTACACCCGTGTGTGTATACTATATATATTATATGTCGAATCAAGTGTATGCATGCAAGGACTATTTTGTTGAATAGATTATTCCTGGCTAACTTAATTCATATTGCCTCCTAATGATTGTAAAGCCTCGTAATTCTTGTCATTTTATTTTGCCGCGTGATTGAGTCACGCTTATGTAAAACCTCATGTACGCATAGGTAGATATCTACGTACATCTTATCTTAGTGTACTCATGTATGCATGGGTATGCCTAGGTATAAATGTTATTGATTGCATGGTGTAGAAATATACATGTTATACCTTATACATTGTATGTATATACGTAGTGTAAATGCAGTTCTTGGTGTGTTGAGTCATGTTGTATATATGTATACATTGTATGCGTATGAAATATTCATGTACGTGTTATTATCTTGATGTACCTATGTATGTATGTGTAGGATTAGTAGTAAATATTGGATGTTTACATGGTGTAGTGGTGTATACACTATACTACATAGGTTTCATGCACATGTATGTGTGGATTAAGCAAGGTTTTGCATGATTTTAAGTTCTGGCGGAAGGGCCAATTGGTGTTAGCATGGGTGGACGCCCATGCGGTGTCGGCGTCCATATCGATGGACGCCAAGCCTTAAGTAGCCGTCCAGAGATGTGGACGTTTACTTCTCTGGTTTTCTGTGCGTAGTAGGCCCAGGAATTCCGGGATGGTCTTCCTCCCTGGTTGGGGAAGACGTTTCTTCAACGTCCCATCCATCAGCCCTGCGCAATACCTCGACCCTCACCCTTTAAGCAGCCCACTCTTGCAACCAGAAGGGTCCCCTTGACCCTTTGAAAAAGGAAACCCTAGCCATGGGAGAACAAGAGAAGACCTGGAGTTGGTAACCTTTGATCCGTCGACTAGAGGTGCAAACCAAGGAGCTACAACATCTAGAGGACGACCAATACATCCAAGAAGAGATCCCAGCTCCGAGGTGCCATCTACATCGACAGGAGAAGAGGATCGAAGGAGTTTCTGAACACCTTTTTGGCAAGGCCGAGAAGAGCTTCATCAACATATTCCGATCTTTGTAGAATTTTTAGAAAGGCAAGTAAACCTAGATCTTAATCCTATACATGTCCCCTTGAGTCTTAGTATTTTTATGGATATTTCCTCGAGTCCTGGAACCCCACTTTCACCAAATCCCTGGAGCTCGGTCTGTGTCTTGCACAGACAGGAACTTAGCGTCAATGCCTTGACGCCAAGATCTCCAGTGGGTGTCCAGCGATCTTGCCGTCCAACTCCTTGAACGGCCAGACATTGCCACCAAGTTCTTCAGTGCAGAACAGTACACTGTTCTGCCTTAAGTAATTAATTTCTGGGCTTTTGACGCATGAGGATATAGTGTAATGTTTTATATGTTATGTAAAATAGCTAATGTGATGTGTGTGGAAATTTTTGTGTTTTTCTGTGGATGGCATAAATTATTGGATTTATTGTAATACATGTTGGGAAAAATGGATTATGCATGTTCACCTACTGTCTACATGATTCCAGAGAATTTAAATACCCTAGATTTTTCTATTCCATGTGTATATGTATTAGTCCATGCCCTGAAATTTTGAGAATTTTTCCATGACTGTGGGATTTACTATAATTTCTGTTTTGGAAAATAGAAGACATGCATAGGATTGGTAAAATTCACAGTAAATTGTGTGTTGTGCAATAAATCCCGGGAAAATTCCTGTGATGATGAGTATGTTAGGTTCAGAGCCGTGAACTGTCAAAATGGATATCCATGTTATATTCCATGTTAAATCAAATTATGAACGACGTGAGATTGAATGTTTTAATTCCTGTAAATGTAATAGGATTCAAAAATATGAAAATTTGCATGTACAACTATAAATCTGAAATTTGTCTGTGGTGAAAATCTCATGTTATTTGGATAATTGTAAAGTGTATTACGAAATTTCCATGTGGAAACATGTGATAATTACATGCTATCATGAATATGATTTGATGACGTGCTTGCCAACTTGATTATGTGAACTACTAAATGTTTGATTTCTGATAACCGTAGTATCATGTTAGGGTTAACTGAGACATGTGGAATTTATGGATGTAACATATAGAATGATTCAACAGAATAAGTAAAACATGTGAATAATGTGTGAAAATATGATAAGTGAATGTAATGTGTAATAATTGGGTCGAAATGACACTGCTACCCTAGGGGCCTCGAGAGCTGTACATAGAAAAGTCCCTATGGAAAGCTCTATGTGTGAAAAGTTCGTCCTAAAGGCATTAGGGAAATCCCGGAGGTGGACAAGTACCACTGGATAAGGTGGAGAGGGCTTCTCCCGGTCTGCGCAGTTACCAAGATTCACCACTGTATTGCCTAGGTGGTGGGTATGTGATTATGAGTTGTGTTATGTGTTATGCGTTGTGAAAAGAGTGATGATAATGAGATATTTGTTAGTGTCCTCTACTGGTAGTTAGGACTATGTGTCATGACGATTTGTTTAAGCAATGAAACATGAATAAAGTGTAAAGTGATATGTGTTCATGGCACAAAGTATGTGCAAGATGTGTGTAAATGTGGACAAGGTATGTGCAAGATATATGTGAATGTGGCACATGTATGTGCAAAAGTGAAATGATAAGAAGTATGAGATGTGAGGGAGAGTTAATGCAAATGAGAAGTTGTGCAAACATGTGAAACCAATGTGTTAGATTGTAGAATTTGTGATCCATGATATGTTAATGTGAAATAATATTATAACAGCAACCTTAAAGTGTATGAAGTGGTAGTGTGCTTGCATGTGAAAACTAGTTTACTAGCATGCCATGTTTATGTTTTTCCATATGTTAGTATCTCAATCGAAATGCCATACTTAGTATCATATCATGTAGTTTAACATTCATCATGTAATGATGTATGTGAGTAAACTTAGACAACCATGATTATTTATGCGATACAAACTATGAACATGTAGGCTTACCTAAGGATAAGATAATACGTGAATAATTATGGATCCATGTAATTGAATGAAATGCATACAAGAACCAAATAAAGTGTGATTATGAACATGGTAAATGCATGAATAATATTTGGATTCCATGCTAGTTAAAAGGCTCAATTAGTATAAAAAGTTTCATATTTAAGTGCTTATGGATTGCTAAATGGTTTCACCATGTTTTAACCTACAAGTCATGCTATAAAATGTGAAGTTATGTGCATGTGATTTTATAATGTTAAAACAGCAAGTAAATTGTATAAATAAATACGAAAAGGGCATGTGAAAAGAAAGTAGTCATCGTGCTAGCTTGTTCTTGTTCCTTATGCTCAATTTTATGCTTTAGTAGTAGAGATATCTATGGAATGAAACAATGTGTGGACGAACCATGCTACATGTTAGGTGTATGAAATATGTACATGTGTATGATGTAATGCTCATGATTTGGAATAGAAATATGATAGACTAAAGCATGCTCATGTGAATATAATACGTATTGTTAGTTAAGAGTAAGGACCATGAGTACCTTCGCGATTTGATGATAGTGTGCATCTCTTTAAGGTTAACGCCTTGTTGTGAGTGTGACATGTTAAGTTTAAGTCTTTGGTTTGCTTGCTGAGTCTTTGGACTCACCCTTGCTTCGGCGTACAGGTTGACAGGTATTATGCACTAGAAGGAAGCTTAGTGAGGATCGCCAATCAGAAGACTGTTTTGTGGAGCTGCGACTAGTTGTACTTTTCTTTTTCTCATAGTATGAAAAGAATTATTGTATGGACAATATTTGGACAATGTAGTTCTTTTATCTTGTATTAATGTGGACATTGTCTTTCTATTTCGCTATTTAGATTGTGGAATGTGTGTTGGTGATGGGTTAAAAGTTGAGATATTTATTTTATTCCGCTGTACTCTATTGCTATCCAAGTACATATCAACCTATCGACTAGTGTTGGGTACATGTCCCACTGTGACGACGCCCTTTATACCGATGGGGATTGGTATAATCGTACCGGTATGAAGAGAGTCGTTACAGACTGCATCAGGAAAATTTAATTACTTTTTCTATATATTTAAAATCTGCTTTGTATGCAATGTCTTGTTCAGGTACAAATTTTGGAGTTGGGTATACTTTAGATAAACTATGGTTTCTTCATTATCTGGGGGTGTATAACCTAATCCATTCTTCTTCTTACCTGATCTTCTGGCACCTTTTAATATTAAGGAATTTTACCATTTGTGAATTTTTCTAATGTGCTAGACAACGTTTTATTCTCTTCTGTTAATATCTTAATTTTTGTTTGCAATTCTTTGAGTTTGCTTGTTTTTCCATTTTAACTAGTTGTTCATTCTTATCTTTTAGATCTTCACATAATAGTTCATTTCTTCTTTTAAGTTCAGTTATTTGTTTTTCTAATTCTTCACTTTCTGTTTTTAGATCCGAATTAGTGTTTTCTAGGCAAGTAATAATTTTCTTACTAGCTTTTAGTAATTTAGATATTTCTCGATATTTTTCATATAATTCATTAAAAACATCTTCTAAGTTATCTGAATCAAAATCATTGCAGGAATCAAAGGATGAGTCAGAGGTTACCTTTTCTGTGATGTCTGCCATGAAAGCTAGGTTAGCCTTTTCTTCTTCCTCGCTGGTTGAGCTTGACTTGCTGTCCGAGTCACTGCTGTTGTCCCAAGCTACTGCCATGGCTTTCTTTTTATGTCTTCTGAACTTTCTTGAACTATCCTTCTTTCTGAATTCAGTTTTCTTAAGTTTTGGACACTCTGCCCTGATGTGTCCTGGCCTTTTACACTCATAACAAATTGGCTCATTCTTTTTGATGTCCTTTCCTTCAGTTTTCTTGAAATCTTTCCCCTTTTTAAAATATCGTCTGCCAGATGGATATTTCTTTTTCCTGGCCAAAATCCTCTGCAGTTTCCTAGACATCATTGCTTCTTCGTCTTCACTATTTTCACTGCTGTCTTCGTCTTCTGATGGTTCCTCAGAGCTACCTTAGGCTGCTTTGAGAGCATTGGTGTGTTTCTTCTTGCTTGATGACTCTCCTAATCTTTCTATGTTTATTTCATAGGCCATGAGGGACCCAATGAGTTTCTCCAATGACATCTTCTTTAGGTCATTGGCCTCTTCTATAGCTGTTACCTTAGGAGTCCATACTGCTGGTAAAGATCTTAAAATCTTTCTAACCATTTCTCCAATTTCATATGTCTTACCAAGACCAGCTAACCCATTTGTTATATCTGTGAATCGACTGAACATCTGGGTTATAGATTCTCCCGGCTGCATCTGGAACTTTTCATATTGAGCCACTAGTATATCTATTCTTGTTTCTTTGACTTTATCAGTCCCTTCATAGGTGATTCTCAGCTTCTCCCACATTTCCGTTGCAGATTTGCAAGCTGAGACTCTGTTGAACTCTTTCTTGCTAAGAGCACAACACATGATACTCTTAGCTTTGCAGTTGAGGGAGATCTTTTTCCTATCATCGTTTGTCCAATTCTGCCTTGAGTTTAGGACAACGAGATCTCCTTCTTCTATGATTGACCAGATCTAAAAGTCGAATCCTTGTAAGAAGTACTCCATTCTGGTCTTCCAGTAAGTGTAGTCTTCACCATCGAACAGTGGTGGTCGGTTGACAGACTGACCTTCAATGTTTCCTTGGGCTGCCATGGATCTTTACTCTTCAGATCGTTGGATCTTCTTCTTTGTCGAAGAGACTTGCTCTGATACCACTTGTTGCCCAGTTGACGAGCCCAGAGGGGGGGGGGGTGAATGGGTCTTTAAAATTTATTTAGCTAATACCTGTACTTAAAACATGCATACAAAAATATTCTTCGATGAAGGTTAGTGTAAATAACAAACACACAGAAAGCAATCACACAACGCAAGGAATTATCCTGGTTCGGACCTCCTCTCCTTAGGAGTCCTACGTCCAGTCCCTGAGCAACAACTCAGGATTTTACTATCTAGGGTACAGTCCCCCTATGGACACTACAGCACCCAGCCACAGCTGGTCTTCCTTCACACGAAGGGAACAACACGCCCTAGATCCCACCAGGTCTTCCTTCACAACCGAAGGGAAACACACACCCTGGATCCTACCAGGTCTTCCTTCACAACCGAAGGGAAACAGGCACAGAAAACAATGAAAAAGAGATCAAGCCCCTAGATCAAGGTTTAACAAGCCAAGATTTGAAGCTAACAGAGTTGAGAGCACAAGATCTAAACAATGCACCCACTCTCAAAACTTCACAGGCTCTCTTAGGATTTGAATCACAGCGTAGAGAGCAAAGAGTTATGAACTGATGGGAATGAGGCTAGGCTCTTTTCTGGAGAACTCGCAGAGAGCTTGAACACAGTTGCTTGGAAGCGATGTCTCTGAAAAACTATCTTCTCTGGAGTTTCACTCTTGCTTATATATATCTTGTTTGAAATTCGAACGTTGAGAAGTCCATTGTCTCTACGCTTTGTTTACGTTAGACTGCTTGACACTTGGAAGCTTCCAGTTAACAGTCTTTTATCCATTTGTGTACGCAAAGAGATAAGATCTTCTGAAGTGTACTTTGGCTTCTACAAAGTCCAACATTGTATGACAAAATGTCTTCAGGGATCTGCACACATTAAATGCTAGAACAGTAGACAGCTAGGCTGTCTCTTGTTGTCAGTCAACGTTGATGTGAATATTCACCAAAATAGTAATGCCATTTTGCTGTATCTAAAAGATGCATACAGAGAAGCACGATAATGGACGATATCGTCTGCATGCATGCAGAGATACGTTCAGTCTTCATTAAATGCACAGATGTCAGAAAGATATGTGCGAAGACTTTGACTATTCAACGCTGTTAAATATCAAGTCGTTATAAACAAAAATCGATGCATTCATGACTTATGAAATCGTTATGCACTAACCGCCAAATCGTTGTAACTTAGCATCAAATCGATATGTTTCTACAAAGGAATAGTTATGATCAAGACGATATAATCAAATCGTTATGAGTTACAAGAAAATCATTGTGATCAATAAAGAAATCGTTGTAGAAGGTAAATCGTTGTGTTCATTAAGGAAATCGTTATGAACAATTAATAAATCGTTAAGACAAAGCAAATCGTTATGATTACTAAAGAAGTCGATGCGCGAAGCAAATCGTTATGACGACTTAAGAAATCGTTGCGATGAGCAAATCGTTATGACAACTTAAGAAATCGTTGCGATGAGCAAATCGTTATGACAACTTAAGAAATCGTTGCGATGAGCAAATCGTTATGACAACTTAAGAAATCGTTGCGATGAGCAAATCGTTATGTCAACTTAAGAAATCGTTGCGATGAGCAAATCGTTATGACAACTTAAGAAATCGTTGCGATGAGCAAATCGTTATGTCAACGTAAGAAATCGTTGCGATGAGCAAATCATTATGACAACTTAAGAAATTGTTGCGATGAGCAAATCGTTACGATGACTAAAGGAATCGTTACGAGAGCAAGTCGTTACGATGACTAAAGGAATTGTTACGAGAGCAAGTCATTACGATGACTAAAGGAATCGTTATGAGAGCAAGTCGTTACGATAACTAAAGGAATCGTTACGAGAGCAAGTCGTTACGATGACTAAAGGAATCGTTACGAGAGCAAGTCGTTACGATGACTAAAGGAATCGTTATGAGAGCAAGTCGTTACGATAACTAAAGGAATCGTTACGAGAGCAAGTCGTTATGATGACTAAAGGAATCGTTATGAGAGCAAGTCGATACGATAACGATTTCTGTTTAAATCTAAACGAAGTTTGAGGTTATGAGGAAATCATTGTAGCATATGGAAAGTCGATGTGGACTTAACTTAATATTGCTTCAGAGAGGTAATACTTACCAAATTTGCTTGATTTTCCTGTAGTATTTCCTGAGCTCAAGACTATGGAATATGTGTTAGTAATCTTTGACATGGTTTTGTTAATCACCAAAATAAATATATAATGAATTAAAATTACATGGGGACAGGCTGATCATCAAAATCATCAGGGCCAGGGGTGCTATTAGGATTCAAGCTCCAAACAGCCGCCTTGATCTCCTCCTTAGAAGGAGTTGCAGTCAGCTCCAAATTCTTTGCTTCTGAAACAATAGTGGGAATAACATGCAGAAGAGAGTCATCAATAGTATGATCCGATGTTTGAAGAAGAGACATAAAATAATTAACTGCATTCTGCTTAAGGACCTCCTGGTCCTCATTCCAAACTCCATCCACCTGTAGCCGAGATATGGTGTTCCGCCTCTTGTTTGCTTGAACGACAACATGGTAGAAAGCCGTGTTCTTGTCACCATTATCCAACCATTGCATGCGAGCCTTTTGGGCCTAGAAAAGTTCCACACAATTGATAGCTCTCCTCAGATTCGCATTAGCAGCACCCATTGCTGTTCGGTTCTCAGGAGAGGGATCATCATCAAAAGCATCTTGTTTCTCCCTTGCCTCCTCTTCATACTTGAGCAAATTATCATTTATGTTACCAAAGGTCCTTTTGTTCCAAGTGCGAAGGACCCCTCTAACCACCTTCAACTTTAAATGGAGAACAACAAATGGGTTATAGTGCCACCCAATGGGGGCATCCCAAGCAGCCTTGACAGTGTCTTGAAAAGTATCATGGGAGGTCCACATGGATTGAAAAGTAAACCTTGCTGGATTCCTAGAAGAAGGAGAGAAGGAAACCAGTAGAGGAGCATGGTCAGAAGGACCTCTAGGGAGGTGCCTAACGTTCATGCCAGTAAACTTATCATCACAAACCGAGTTGCTGAGGAATCTATCCAACCTGGTAGAAATCGCAGCTTGTCCAGTATGATTACTAGTCCAGGTAAACATAGAACCACTGAAACCCACGTCCATAAAGAAGCCCCCGAAATGAAGGCATTAAAGTCCAGCATACCATGCAAGTTAGCCGAGCTACCACCTTTCTTCTCCGATGGAAGGGAAATACAGTTAAAATCCCCCCCACTAACCAGGGAACATCGACATTACTAGAAAAATTTATTAACTCATCAAATAAGGTATGTCTTGTATCTGCATGGCAATTAGCATAAACAAGTGTAATAAATAGGCTGACCCTGTCTTCCTGCACAACTGCCATAGTTATATGTTGATCTGAGCAATTAACCATTTGGAAAGGAAAATGCTGCCAAAAGACCCATATTTTGGAGCTATCACCACAATTTCTAGTAACCGAATCCATACCTAGATAAGATCGCAGGGAAATCGCCCTGTCCAAGGAAACCATAGGTTCAGCAATGGAAAGGAAATCCACCCTGCTATTCCAAACAATTCTTTTGAGCGAATGCCGAGAAGCTAAGTTTGCAGTCCCTCTGATATTCCAGTATAATATGGACGGATTCATGATGACAAATGACCCGAAGAAGAACCCACATCAACTTTAGCCTTGGAACAAGTCCTGGCTCCCTCATTCTTTTGCTTTCCCTCCTTGCAGATTTTGATCATTTTGACATGTATATATTCTTCGCATTCGCCAACATAGCTGCCTTGTTAAGAATGGAATCATGCGGCTTAATTTTGGAAATAACAAAACTCAGACAGACTTCTTCTTCCCCGGTGGGAGTTATCACCGGAGATTCCCTTGCTTCCGTCCTCCCAACCTCAGGAGTGTCAACAGTAACTACTTCAGAGTCCAAAACATGCAGACGAACCATCAAATTTTTGCCATGCAGACCATGGAACGTAGATTGTAACTGAGCTGCCTCTTCCTGGCCCCCCTGTGAGCTAGTACCCTGGTCCCCCTGAGACAGGCCATCCAACTGCACTGGTATTGTAGCTTTCTGCTTACAATGCGAGTCTTGAACTCGAACATAACCCACTTGGACCCCCTGGACCTGAGGGGCAGGATCAGTGGACTCAGATGAAGAGCCATTAAAAACCTCCACAGCAGGATTACTATACATCAAAGAAGAAAAACTATTATCCATTAGGGTAGCCAAATAATCCTCTCGAACCTCCTTCTGACGCCAGGATTTTTTAACAGTAGCAACCTCTGTAGCATCAACAGTATCTGCTTCAGAATCCAAACCATGCATATGAACCATCGTATTGATATCCTGCACCCCATGCAACGTGGATTGAGGCTGACCTGCCTCTTCCTGGTCCCCCTGTGAGCCTGTACCCTGGGTCCTCTGAGAAAGGCCATCTAACTGCACCTGTAATGAATCTTTCTACAAACCATGCGAGTCTAGTTCTCAGACAGAACCCACCTGGACCCCCAGGACCTCCTTTTGACGCCAATTTTTTTTCTCAGTAGCATTCTCATCAGGCTTCCTTTCCTGAACAGTTTACTACCTCTGAGGAATACCCATCACAACCGAATCCTTTGTCTTCTTATTACACTCTGACTCTGCATGCCCAAGCTTATGACAGAAGCTGCACACTGCTGGAACCTTGTAATAGTTTATTTTTTTTCCAGAAACGCTCCTGCCCATAGCCTATCCATATCCTACCAGGTCTGGCTTCAGCTATATCCAGTTCAACGCAAACAAAGGCTTCCTGGGTCTGGGTGAGAGCCGAAGTAGGTTAATAAATTCTCAGGACTTGTCCCAGATTCCCAGCAATGGATCTTAAGAAATCTGGGTAGTAGTAATTCACAAGGAGCATTGGGAAGCTGACCCAGATAGGCATGACTGTCGGATCTGCATTGAAATCAAACTGAGCTTCCCACTTAAAAAATCAGTATAAGAGACCCTTGATATAAAGGCTCCTCCTCAAAATAACCTTAAGAAAATCCTCCTTTTCATCAAAATGCAGAAGCAGATGTCTTTGATTAAGGTCGCTAACAATGAAGTCCTTCCTGAGGTCCAGCCTTTGAGACAGACAAGTCATAAGATCTGAGATGGAACTCATTCCGTAGGAACATCTAACAATGACTGCCAAGTTAAGTGTGAGTACAGATTTACCTACCTCTTCCCTTGTGAAGAACACAACCGGCTCTCCTGAATCGGTAAAACTTGGAGGCTTAATACCTATAGGAACAGAAGGAGGCGGCTTAGATTCTGCTATTATTTGAGCGTAGGAGCGCCATCTCGAAGAGGTGGCTCTAGACGCCACGCCTGTGAGGGCCTCCCCGCCCACTGCTGGAGATGCCATGAAGCCAGAAAACCGCCGGCCCCTGGCCGGGCTGGCCGGCGGCCCCCCAGCAAGCACCATAGCTGAAATTCCCAGAGCCTCTCTCTCTAGAATCTCTCTCTAGAATATTGTTCTAGTATGGTCGAGATGTTCTTCTTCTTCCTCTGCTTCCTTTGTGTTCAACAACTAACTTTGTATGTCTAATGATTATAGAAGAGAGTCATAGATCTGAGTTAGTTATTTCGAGACATGCATAGTTTTTCTTGGTTCTTTTAAACAATTTACAGACATCTTTATATTTACTGTATAATTCATTAAAAACATCTTCTAAACTATCTAAATCTGATTCATTGCAAGAAGTAAAGGATGAGTCAGAAGTTACCTTATCGTCAACATTTGCCATGAAGGTCTTCTTCTTCACTGGAGCATGACTCACTGTCTGAGTCACTTTCGTTGTTCCATGCAGCGGCCATGGCTTTCTTCTTGTATCTTTTGAATTTCTTTGCGTTGTTCTTTTATTGAACTCAGTTTTCTTTAATTTTGGACACTCGGCTTTGATGTGTCTAGGCTTCTTGCACTCGTAGCATATAGGTTTAGGTCTCTTGACTTCTTTTCCTTCAGATCTTTTGAAGTCTTTACCTTTCTTAAAATATCTTCTTCCTGATTAGTATAGTATACGTTGCAGTCTTCTAGAGAGAAAGGCTTCTTCATCTTCACTGCTCTCATTGCTTTTGTCACTTTCTAATTCCACATTAGATGTGTCTTCTGTGGCCTTGAGAGCATTGCTGTGCTTCTTCTTGCTGGTGGATTCTCCAAGCTTTTCCATATTTATCTCATGAGCCATCGACCCAATGAGTTTCTCAAGAGACATTCTCCTGAGATCGTTGGCTTCTTCTATGGCTGTCACATTTGGAGTCCATGAGGTTGGTAGAGATCTTAATATTTTTCTCACCATGTCTCCAATTTCATAAGTTTTTCCAAGCCCAGTCAAACCATTGGTGATATCTGTAAATCTACTGTACATTTGAGAGATGGACTCTCCTGACTGCATTTGAAATCTTTCATACTGAGCTACCAAGATGTCTATTCTTGTTTCTTTTACCTTGTCAGTTCCTTATATGTGAGTCTGAGCTTTTCCCACAATTCCATAGCTGACTTGCAGGTTGAAATCCTGTTGAACTCTTTCTTATTGAGCGCACAGCACAGTATACTTTTGGCTTTGCTGTTTAGAGATATTTTCTTCTTGTCTTCATCTGTCCAGTTTTCTCTACTATTGATTACCAATAGGTCTCCTTCGATGATAATGACCACAGCTGGAAATGGAGACTCTGAAGGAAGAACTCCATCCGAGTCTTCTAGTAGTTGTAATCTTCACCGTCGAATAGAGGAGGTCTGTTGACAGACTGACTTCTGCATATCCTTGAGCTGCCATTTATTTTTGCTCTTAAGATCGTGAGATCTTCTTACTTGAAGAGACTTGGCTCTGATACCACTTGTTGCCCATATAGCAAGCCCTAAGGGGGGGTGAATGGATTGCTAAAATTTCTTACTTGAATAATACCTGTAAATAAAACGCTTGACAAAAAAAAACTAAGTTCGACAGCTAGAGTTAGTGTAGAATAAAGACAAACAAGCAAGCACACAGACATCAGGAAATTTTATCTGGTTCGAATCTCCTATCCCAAGGAGTCCAATGTCCAGTCCCCAAGCAACCACTTGGGATTCCACTAAATAAGGGTACAGTCCCCCTTAAGGACACTTACACATCCAGCCGCAGCTGGCCTTCTCTTCTCTACCAGAAGAGGGATCACACCACCTGATTCAACAGGTCTTCTCTTCACACCCGTAGAGGAAAGCTCACAGAAATGAATTGAAGGGGAAAGGCCCCAAGACCAAGCTTGTAGACATTGCTTGATCTGAGGCAAAGTCTGAGAGACACAAAACTGTCACGCCCCGATGTGGAATGTCGGAGCGCGAAGGCAGTTGCAAGGAAAAGGTATAGAGCGTATACTAGACATCAAACCATTGCACATTGAATAATGCTAAAGAAAATCTTTCTCATTAATAACTTTTTCAAATGTCTAGTTACAACCACTAATATCAGTGCCATTCTATAGGGCCCAATTACATTTCAATAAAAGGGAATAACTAACTACAATTCTAAGATAACATAATGACTCGAGGGTACTCCTGGCTTCACTCTTGGTCATTCCCTTCCTCGTGAGTGTATGTGTCATCCTCGGTCTCACCTGAGAACACAAAATCAATTAACGTAGGGTGAGCGATAACGCCCAGTAGGACTTAAATCTCAGGCTCAAGCAGCTTTAAATAATTAACGCATTTAATGGCAGAGTATCTAAAGATAGCAGGTACAAGAGAGCCAAAATATAGCAAGAGATAGCACAACAGGTAACAGGATAGCACAATAGCACGAGATCGAGTATAGTTTCCAAAAGTAGCACAAGTATCGAGTATAGCACGAATAGCAGGATGGCCATAGCACAACTAGCACAAGTATAAAAATAGCACGACGAGTATAGCACTTTGTTTGTCATTCTAGACATCGAGAGAGTATAACACGTTTTGTGTTTTGATTGTCATATAGATAGTCGAGATAGATAGCACTTGAGTGTAATGCCAAACACTCTGATCATTTAACTCCCATGGGCACTAGCACTTTCGGGCGCACATCCTAGGACCAGATCGGACCCTTTATACATTGCCAGGCATTAGTTAAAATGTTTATCTTTAGACAATCAGTCAATGGCCAATATAGAGTACTAAGAAGTAGATGAGAGCACTAGATGAATAGACGAGATAGTAGAGTGAACGTGAATAGACGAGCGAGTAGAGTACAGATAAGAGCTAGTGGTCATTGCACGTAATGTGACGAGTAAACAGGCGATAGTAACAGTTGCACAACACGCGCACTTGGTGTTGGCTGTCAGGTGGAACTCACGACCCTACCACTGGCCATGTTAAGCACAGGTCCAGAGGTCCAGCGTGATTCAAGACGAGAGTGAACTTCTAATAGCCGTTTGGATCATATCGATCCCTAAAGATGTAATGGGTGTTAGGGTACAACCGGCTCGTCGACCATGTGGGAATCCATGATCAGAAGAGACTTACGGAGGCCTTGTGCAAGGTTCACTAGTTCGGCGAAAGGAATATCCGACAGAGAGTTCACCACAAGCCAAGTAAAGTGTGTATATAAAACGGGTGCTCGACGTTCTAGAGGAATTCTAGAACAGTGGAGCGTCGATATCGGTATATGAACAACGTAAGAAACGAATACAAGTCCTTTAAAAATAGGGCAATTAATATACTTTATTGCAATAAATTACCAGATACATTATGAGATACTTTATGCCAGATTTCAGCCATATATGGATGGTTCATGTTGATGATCAGTCTGTCCCCATGTAATTTTAATTAATTACATTTATATAAATATTTTTTTTGATGATTAACAAAACTAAACAAGAGTTTAACAATTATATCTAATGAATATTTCATAAGTCTTAAGTACAGGAAAAATACCAAGGTCAAACAAGCCAATAAAGGTATGCATTACTTCTCTGAGGCTTTAATCTGTTCAACATGATATTTCTCTAAGTCCATATCGATTTCTGTTGAAATTCATAACGATTTCTGTATAAGATTGAAAAGTCATGTTGTTTCAAACAAGTCGATGCCATAACGATTTCTTTAGAGCCTGTAACGACTTGCTAGTCACAACGACTCTATAAGTTACCGTAACGATTTCTTTAAGAGCCTGTAACGACTTGCTAGTCACAACGACTCTATAAGTTACCGTAACGATTTCTTTAAGAGCCTGTAACGACTTGCTAGTCACAACGACTCTATAAGTTACCGTAACGATTTCTTTAGAGCTCGTAACGACTTGCTAGTCACAACGACTCTATAAGTTACCGTAACGATTTCTTTAGAGCCTGTAACGACTTGCTAGTCACAACGACTCTATAAGTTACCGCAACGATTTCTTTAGAGATCGTAACGACTTGCTGGCCGTAACGATTCTATAAGTATTCATAACGATTTCTTTAGCGCTCACAACGACTTGCTCGCCGTAACGATTCTGTAAGTATTCATAACGATTTCTTTAGCACTCACAACGACTTGCTCGCCGTAACGATTCTATAAGTATTCATAACGATTTCCTTAGCGCTCACAACGATTTGCTTTCCACAACGATCTGTTAAGTGTTCCATATCGACTCCTTCAGAAACACAACGATTTGCATCGTATAACGATTTGTTAAGTGTTTCACAACGATTTCTCCTGTGTCATAACGACTTGGTCAACCTAACTTATTCATAACGATTTCTTAAGTCATATAGCCATTGATTTCATATCTTGATATCTTATTCATCTTAAAAAATGTTGACTAGTCAAAGTCCTCGTAGACATCTCTCTGACGCTTTTGCATTTATGAGATCTGAACATTTCTCTGCATGCATGCATACCATATCATCCTTTATCGTGCCTACTTGATTACGTCTTTTAGACTTAAGTTATTTGGCATTACTATTTTCATGTCTATTGCTACTGACGTTGACTGACATCAGAGACAGCTTAGCTGTCTGCTATTTAAGATTGACATTTGTGCAGACCTCTGATCTAGCTTCATGGTACAACGTTAAACAAATAGAAGCCAACGGATATTTATGAAGATCTCATCTCTTTGCGTGCTCAAGTGATCAAAAGACTGTTGACTGGAAGCTTCCAAGACTCCAGATGTCATTCAGTCTAACGACTACTCAAAAGAGAGACAACGGACACTTCAACGTCTACATTTCAAGTTGAAGTTATAAATACAAGTCAGAAGAACAAAAGAGACAGATCGATTATTCAAGCATTCAAACTCTTCTGAAGAAAGTCCAGAGCCAAGAACTTCATTCCTTTTAGCTTTTGCTCTTTTGCTCTCCACTAGTTTGTGAAAATCTTGAGAGAGCCTGTGTAGATCTGAGAGTGTGCTTAGCTTAAATCTCTTCCTCTCAGTTCTAGTTGCTTCAGATCCTTGCTTGTCAAAAGCTTGATCTAGGGGCTTGAATTTCATTCACTCTCTTTGTGTTGTTCCCTTCGGTTGTGAAGGAAGACCTGGTGGTATCCAGGGTGTTATTCCCTTCGGTTGTGAAGGAAGACCTGATGTGGTATCCAGGGTGTTGTTCCCTTCGGGTGTGAAGGAAGACCAGCTGAGCTGGGTGTTGTAGCGTCCTTAGGGGGACTGTACCCTAGTTAGTGAAATCCTAAGTTGTTGCTCAGGGACTGGACGTAGGACTCCTAAGGAAAGGAGGTCCGAACCAGGATAATCCTTGTGTTGAGTGATTGTCTTCTTTGTGTGTTTGTTATTTAAACTAACTGTCACTGACCTACTTCGAAGAACGTTTGTGTGAATAATTTTTAGTTACAAGTATCTTCTAGATTAATTTTTAAAGACCCATTCACCCCCCCTCTGGGCTCGTCAACTGGGCAACACATGTGTGTGCATGTGTAAGAGAATTCATAGATAGAAAAGAAGTTGTGAATATGTATTTTAAAGCATTCAATATAGCTCCAATTTAAAACAGGTGTTTTACTGCGTGTATGACTGTTAAAAAAGCGTAAGAATATTGTAGAAAGTGAGAGTAACAAATTTTTATGGGTTTTCATGCAAAATCCTGTGAACGCGACGTAGGCCAGTAAGGGTAGCGACAGGGTCAGGGAAGATCGCGACAAGGCCTGAAAAGGGTTGCGACAGGGCTGCCAGGACAGAAGGGCAGATCGCGACAGGGCCTGAAAAGGGTCGCGACTGTCGGGACAGCAGATCGCGACGATAGGACTGTCGCGATCAGATCGCGACAGAGAGCTCTGTCGCGACGGACCTTGTGAACGCGGCCTATCGGGCCGTCGCGTTCACAGGATCTGCGCCTGAGCCTGACAGAGTTCTGCTCTGTCTTGGATTGCAGTCTAGAATTATCAGATTTTGATACAGGGTCGTTCAGAAAATCATAACTAATTGTATATACGATGAAAAATCATAAAACTAATGGCAAATGAAACTAGACATGCGAGAGTACTTCCAGTAAATAGGAATTAGAGAGAGAGCATGGTTTGAACATGGTTTGAGCATGAACAATAATGAGTAACACCAAACATGATACAGAGAGCAAGATTGATTTAATTCGAGCAACATGCTCAACAAAAATTAGGGCTTTCAGGGGCAAAAGACCCCTAACAATATGAAGTGTCTACAGTAAAAATTTTGTAGCATGGGATCAAGTGTACATAGAGATTTGAATTAAACATGATATCTCGGGGTTATCATGTTTACAGATCTTCTAAAATCAAGAACAAAAGATTGGCTCGATGTAAAAGAGGGAATCAAGAGGGCTTTTGTTCCTGGTGATTGGAACTACCTATAGACGAGTTTAATTTGGTTTTGCTTGTGAGAATGCCTACCTTTGACTCGATTTATCTTCTAGGGCTTAGAACTCCAAGAACGAAGGAAGAAGCTTGATGGATCTTCCTCCCCTCGATTTCTCCCCCTCCTTGGCCTCTTCTCCACGTCCAAGAACCCCTTTGCACGAGCTAGGGCCGGCCATGAGGGTTTAAGAGGTGTATTTATATAAATAAGAGTTCCTATTCCTACTACTACTCAAATTCCTCTCAATTACGAGATTTCTAACTCCACCTTTCCTCTCTTGCTTTCCAATCTCTAATTGGGTTATGATAGTATCTAAATTCATACTAGACTATATGGGGTAGGTTTAGGAATCCAATTCCAACTCTAATTGCCACTTTTATTGCTTTAATAACCCCTTTCCAATTAGGAGATAATTAAACTCCGAATTCAGGGTATTTTCTTATTATTCTCCCTTTGTAAATTCATATTTTTGACCCAATAAGTTCTAGAGGATCCATTAAGCAAAGCCCATTACTCTTTTCCATTTAATGAGTTTTATTTAATACTCTTTTCATTGAATATCCCTTTAGCTGAGTTTTTAATTTATTATTTAAATTTTTATTTTCCTCAAAAATTCAGGTTGCTACATCCTCCCCCTCATAAAAGAATTTGGTCCCTAAATTCATATGACCTTACAGGAGAGAATGGCTTACCGAATAGATCATGGTAGTTGCGTCTGATAATTCCTTCTGGTTCCCATGTGGCTTCTTCCACTCTGCGGTTATTCCATAAGACCTTCACCACGTGAATGGGACGATTTCTGAGTTGTTGTACCTTTTGGTCCAATATCTTGATCGGCTTCTCTTCATACGTCATGTCCTTGTTTAACACCAGATCATCATGGCGAATGACATGTGTAGGATCGTACACATACTTTCTAAGCATGGAGACCAGGAAGACATTGTGCACACTTGCCAAATTTGGCGGCAAGGCCAGTTTGTAAGCAACTTCACCAATCCTTTCAAGTACTTCGAAAGGACCAATAAATCTTGGACTAAGTTTTCCTTTCACTCCGAATCTTTGAATACCACGGGTAGGAGATACCTTTAACAGCACATGATCTCCTATTTGAAATTCCAGATCCTGTTTTCTCTTATCAACATAGCTCTTCTATCTAGACTGAGCAATCTTGAGTCGATCTCGTATCATCTGTATATCCCGGGTTGTACTTTGTACCATGTCAGGTCCTAACCATTGTTTATCACAGTGCTTGCAGTTACCTTTTGCTGGAGTGTTGGGGATGAAGACCTTGGGTTTCCTATCTTGGCTGGATCCCTCAGTTGGGTGGAAAGGACGCTTTTTGCCATTGGTCGGCTTGGCAGATGCTGGTCCCGATGTCATTTCTTTCTTTACGAACTTCTGAAGTCCGTAGCATCTTCTAGTAGCTGAGCCCTCTTCACCATCTCGGCGTAGGTCGGGATGTCGAACGGTGCGAGTTGAGTGATGTACTGAGGCTTAAGGCCATTTAGAAAGCGCTTAGCCTTCATCCTCTCAGTGTTCACCAGATGTACAACATATTTTGCCAGTCTAGAAAACTGAGCTTCGTATTCTGCTATTGTCAGGCTTCGCTGTTTAAGAGCAGCGAATTCAGCAGCTTTCTTTTTCTGTACTCGTTCAGAGAAGTACTTAGCATTATAAGCTTCCTTAAATTCGGCCCAAGTAAATTGGTCGTTAGCTTTTGTGGCTTCCACGGACTCCCACCATGCGTGGGCATCCTTCTCCAGTTGGAACGTCTCTAATAGGAGTTTGTCTCCGTCCGCACATTGCATTACACGGAAGATCCTTTCCGTTTCCTTTAGCCAGTGCTCCGCTTCATCTGGATCCGTAGACCCACTGAACCTAGGTGGGTTCAGACCCGTGAAATTGCGATGCAGCTCGCCTGCACCCGGTTGGTTCCCTCTGCGGTTACCACCGCCTTGATGGGTGGCTTGTAGTATGGCACGAGTCAGTTCCTGGAGGGATTGTTGCATGCCTCTCATCTGGGCACGTTCCGCAGTCATTGTAGCTGTTTAGTTCCTACAAAATAGGTTGATAGTTATAATGCTGATTAAAAGTTTAATTTGTGCGTGTGTGAGTTTATTTTAGCTGATTACCCATTGTTCTACCCACATCTCTCATAGGTAGGATTACTGGCTCTTAGTCGAGGCGGGTCAACCTAGATCACCCTATACTTAGAATAACCTAGGCTCTGATACCACAAAACTGTCACGTCCCGATGCGGAATGTCAGAGCGCGAAGGCAGTTGCAAGGAAAAGGTATAGAGCGTATGCTAGACATCAAACCATTGCACATTGAATAATACTAAAGCAAATCTTTCTCATTAATAACTTTTTCAAATGTCTAGTTACAACCACTAATATCAGAGCCATTCTATAGGGCCCAATTACATTTCAATAAAAGGGAATAACTAACTACAACTCTAAGATAACATAATGACTCTAGGGTACTCCTGGCTTCACTCTTGGTCATTCCCTTCCTCGTGAGTGTATGTGTCATCCTCGGTCTCACCTGAGAACAAAATCAATAACGTAGGGTGAGCGATAACGCCCAGTAGGACTTAAATCTCAGGCTCAAGCAGGCTTTAAATAATTAACGCATTTAATGGTAGAGTATCTAAAGATAGCAGGTACAAGAGAGCCAAAATATAGCAAGAGATAGCACAACAGGTAACAGGATAGCACAATAGCACAGATCAAGTATAGTTTCCAAAAGTAGCACAAGTATCGAGTATAGCACGAATAGCAGGATGGCCATAGCACAACTAGCACAAGTATAAAAATAGCACGACGAGTATAGCACTTTGTTTGTCATTCTAGACATCGAGAGAGTATAACACGTTTTGTGTTTTGATTGTCATATAGATAGTCGAGATAGATAGCACTTGAGTGTAATGCCAAACACTCTGATCATTTAACTCCCATGGGCACTAGCACTTTCGGGCGCACATCCCAGGACCAGATCGGGCCCTTTATATATTTCCAGGCATTAGTTAAAATGTTTATCTTTAGACAATCAGTCAATGGCCAATATAGAGTACCAAGAAGTAGATGAGAGCACTAGATGAATAGATGAGATAGTAGAGTGAACGTGAATAGACGAGCGAGTAGAGTACAGATAAGAGCTAGTGGTCATTGCACGTAATGTGACGAGTAAACAGGCGATAGTAAAAGTTGCACAATACGCGCACTTGGTGTTGGCAGTCAGGTGGAACTCACGACCCTACCACTGGCCATGTTAAGCACTGGTCCAGAGGTCCGGCGTAATTCAAGACGAGAGTGAACTTCTAATAGCCGTTTGGATCATATCGATCCCTAAAGATGTAATAGGTGTTAGGGTACAACCGGCTCGTCGACCATGTGGGAATCCATGATCAGAGGAGACTTACGGAGGCCTTGTGCAAGGGTTCACTAGTCCGACGAAAGGACTATCCGACAGAGAGTTCACAACAAGCCAAGTAAAGTGTGCATATAAAACGGGTGCTCGACGTTCTAGAGGAATTCTAGAACAGTGGAGCGTCGATATCAGTATATGAACAACGCAAGAAACGAATACAAGTCCTTTAAAAATAGGGCAATTAATATACTTTATTGCAATAAATTACCAGATACATTATGAGATACTTTATGCCAGATTTCAGCCATATATGGATGGTTCATGTGTGTGCATGTGTAAGAGAATTCATAGATAGAAAAGAAGTCGTGAATATGTATTTTAAAGCATTCAATATAGCTCCAATTTAAAACAAGTGTTTTACTGCGTGTATGACTGTTAAAAAGGCGTAAGAATATTGTAGAAAGTGAGAGTAACAAATTTTTATGGGTTTTCATGCAAAATCCTGTGAACGTGACGTAGGCCAGTAAGGGTAGCGACAAGGTCAGGGCAGATCATGATAGGGCCTGAAAAGGGTTGCGACAGGGCTGCCAGGACAGAAGGGCAGATCGCGACAGGCCTGAAAAGGGTTGCGACTGTCGGGACAGCAGATCGCGACGATAGGGCTGTCGCGATCAGATCGTGACAGAGAGCTCTGTCGCGACAGACCTTGTGAACGCGGCCTATCGGGCCATCGCGTTCACAGGGTCTGCACCTGAGCCTGACAGAGTTCTGCTCTGTCTTGGATTGCGGTCCAGAATTATCAGATTTTGATACAGGGTCGTTCAGAAAATCATAACTAATTGTATACACGATGAAAAATCATGAAACTAGTGGCAAATGAAACTAGACATGCGAGAGTACTTCCAGTAAATAGGAATTAGAGAGAGAGCATGGTTTGAACATAGTTTGAGCATGAACAATAACGAGTAACACCAAACATGATATAGAGAGCAAGATTGATTTAATTCGAGCAACATGCTTAACAAAAATTAGGGCTTTCAGGGGCAAAAGACCCCTAACAACATGAAGTGTCTACAGTAAAAATTTCGTAGTATGGGATCAAGTGTACATAGAGATTTGAATTAAACATGATGTCTCGGGGTTATCATGTTTACAGATCTTCTAAAATCAAGAACAAAAGATTGGCTCGATGTAAAAGAGGGAATCAAGAGGGCTTTTGTTCCTGGTGATTGGAACTACCTATAGACGAGTTTAATTTGGTTTTGCTTGTGAGAATGCCTACCTTTGACTCGATTTATCTTCTAGGGCTTAGAACTCCAAGAACGAAGGAAGAAGCTTGATGGATCTTCCTCCCCTCGATTTCTCCCCCTCCTTGGCCTCTTCTCCACGTCCAAGAACCCCTTTGCACGAGCTAGGGCCGGCCATGAGGGTTTAAGAGGTGTATTTATATAAATAAGAGTTCCTATTCCTACTACTACTCAAATTCCTCTCAATTACGAGATTTCCTAACTCCACCTTTCCTCTCTTGCTTTCCAATCTCTAATTGGGTTATGATAGTATCTAAATTCATACTAGACTATATGGGGTAGGTTTAGGAATCCAATTCCAACTCTAATTGCCACTTTTATTGCTTTAATAACCCCTTTCCAATTAGGAGATAATTAAACTCCGAATTTAGGGTATTTTCTTATTATTCTCCCTTTGTAAATTCATATTTTTGACCCAATAAGTTCTAGAGGATCCATTAAGCAAAGCCCATTACTCTTTTCTATTTAATGGGTTTTATTTAATACTCTTTTCATTGAATATCCCTTTAGTTAAGTTTTTAATTTATTATTTAAATTTTTATTTTCCTCAAAAATTCAGGTTGCTACACAAGATTATCTCGAATGAACTTTTTCCCTCAGATCTACGCTAGCTCTCAAAAAGCAATGCAATGTTTTCACAGAGAGCTAAGAGCTGTGGAAGGTTGGAATAGATGAGCTAGCTCTTGTTGCTCTTCAAGTGACTGAGATTTCCTTTTCAGAAAAATGAGTATTCAAAAAATTGTCTTGTATGGAGTCACCCATCTTCTATTTATCTTCTTTGAAATAATTTGACTGTTGTAGTATCTGTTGAAATATCCGTTGTCTCACAGTTTCATGCACGTTGGGATGACTGGTCCGAAGCAACGACCAAGTGAACCTGCATTCATTAATGCTTGGATTGACACATACACCTTCAAGGAAAGATTGTCTGAATCTTCTATCCTCTTGTCAGGTTGACAGGTCCATCTTTGACATGCGTTTCTTCCAAAATCCTGCACACAATAAATGCTGACTCATAGACAACTTCTCTTTGTCTAGACTGTCAGTCAACATTTGTAGTCGTACTGTATGAAGATACGCCAAAAAGGAAATGTTATTATGTCATCATATAAGGCAAGACTTTATGTGTAACGGACCGGGGTATTTATGCCCATTAAGGCTCCATATCCAGATCCGCCTCCCGCGAACGCACCGAAGTGTCGTAAGGGATATCTCACACACGAGTCCAGTAAGAGTATAAAAGACAAACCACAAGAATATAAGACACAAGAAAGTACATGTGCTCATATCTGTTCACAAATTTGTACAACTGTCCCATTACATTAATACATGTCCAATTTAAAAGAGTACAACTACCTGGGGCATACCCCGAGGGAGCACAAGCTCACACAAGCACTAACTACTAAACTACTGCTGGTGGTACAAGTCTGACGCAACGCCACTGCAAGCCAAACACACGGCAAGCCCTGAAAAGAACTGTAGGGGAGTGAGCCTCAACAAGTCACTGGCTCAGTAGGGGCTACCCAAAACAACACTGTAACCACAGACACCTCGACCCCAATGGGTCTCACTGGCAACAACAATAGCCAAACCATTTCATGCTCACATCATGACAATAAATAACAATTAAACATGCTTACGATAATAAACATAACAACCTCAGAAGAAAAGTAGGACTACAGGACTAATATAATATCATTAGTCAGCCCAACAACCAAAGTGCCTAAACCACAGTCTCACTGGCACACTGCTACAACAACGGGTTGCCTAAATTATAAGCCACACAGGCATGTCATTGCCCAGGCTACAAGCTTTATAGGCAACCTCAAACACTTGAGTAACAGGATCGCTAACAAAGAGTTGGTCCTTTATACTCCAAACCACACTACATCGGAAACTACACACAAAGTAACGGAACTGGCTACCACGAAGCCAATCACAACACACTAAAACTATAATTGGAATCATATCCAAGAAGAGTAAAATTCAACAAGTGGAAGGTCTCACACGGCCTCCACGGAGCATAGCTCAACTAAACCACAACATGCCTAGGCCATAAGCCTCATCGGCAAATTACCCACAAAGGTAACATAATTAATAATTACAAACTAATCCACAATAATCTTATAAACAAAGATCTACTTAAAGCGATTAGGATACAACAAGTGGCAGGTCAAACCACAAGACCTCCACAACACACAAGTACCCGGAAAGGTTGGTACACAATGTACCACCACAAAACTACAAAGTAACCCACGAAGGGAACAAGTACCTGCTACTCTGAGGTACCACAACACAAACACCCGAACAAGGGTACAAGTATGTGATAAACACCACACTGAACCATAATTATATTATACCTTTAATTAGGCACAATATTACAGGTGAAACCTTAATCGACGAGTCACACAAACCACAACTGAGTCACGGCTGTGCCAACACCAGGGCACACCTCGAACTGGTCAAACCTCGACCACGAGTCATAAACTCACAAACCACAGTCACTAGCAAAGCACGAGTCAGAAAGAACGACGCCACCACACAGGAACGGACTACTGGCTGATCAGGCCAATATCCAACCCGGACAACACAACACAAGAACTACCTCTCAGTCTCGCAGTCACGGACGAAAGGTCCAACTGCTGCTCCACTAGGAAGAAGTCAAACAATTGTGGAGACCAACCAACACCACACCTGCAGACACACAACTGCAGGCCCATGCCTGGCACCTCTAGAGTCTCTGGCCAGAGCACTCTAAAGTGAGGCACTGGAAAACAGGACTAGCTGGGGACCAGTGTCGACTACTGGTGTCCGTACCCCAACTACGAGCGCGCTACAAGCGACAAAAGAACAAACTCTGGAAAGTCGCTGCCCCACTGCCGTCTTTCCCTCAGCTGGACGTACAACTCAAACTCAGGAGTGAGGTGTCCAGGAAGACGACACAGACCTCAACGGTACCACAGTGTACCGGGACAAAACCCCGAGCACAACAAACACACGTGCCTGGCTCACAAAGAACCTGGGTACCCGACTAGAGAGGCATTCCGGAATAGGCGCCGGACCACCACACTCGGCTAGCACAAACCACGATATTAACACATATAACCTTTATTTATAATTCACAATATACAAGTGTTAGGATTAGCTTAACATCGGTCACCGTGTGACCCCAAAGCTATCCCACACCAACACATTCCTGAACCACAAACTTGCCTATCATTGGTCACCTTGTGACCTCCAAGCTAACTCACACTAACATATATATAAATCACAATAGCCAATCATATTTGACCTATCATTGATCATCTCATGACCTTCGTGGCAACACACCACTTACTACATAAATCAATATAATATTATTCGATAGACAACAACGAACCAGGGCTAGGTCGGTATGGACCTTCACTGCCCAAACACCATAAAGTCATGGCTAGGCTCACACAGGAACCTCACTGCCCAATTACTACGATAAATCATAAGAATTACATTACAACAAAGTGTGTAGTAAACACACACTCAAACCACATAGACAATACGTGTATATTACACCCTGGATGGTGTACCACACGTCTTCCACGTAAACCACATGTCCAACACATGGACAACACACTCCAAGAGTGCCACGGGTGCCAACGCACCACACATACCACGGAAAGCGATTACGTACATCACATATCATTTACGTAAAACATGCCCATTACATGAGCAGTATGCTCCAAGAGCATAATAAGTGCATTGGCTCACACCGGTCATCGCCATGCACACACACAAACACACATTACTCATAACCAAAAAAGCTACGTAAACCATACTGCATGAGTACATGCACAGGTTGGCGGCCACAATGACTGCCGCTTAAAGGAAATAGACGGCAAGCAATCCAGCCGTTTATATCTTGGCTGATGAACCTGGCGTCAATCGATGTTGACGCCAAGCTCTTCAACCCCAGACCCTGCAGAAACCCTAATCCGAATCTACAGGTTTTCCAACCGTTTAAACTACAGAAAAACATATAGAAACAGTTCCTTTAACATACCAGAACCCGAAACAACCCATTACAACATGCTTCATTCACTAAATTACTCAAACCACCCATTAACCCCACATGGTGCAACTTAATCCGAAAATACAATAAAAATGTTGGTTCAAGTGATTAAGTCGTGTTTTAATGTTTCTAACAAGCTAACAGGGCTCGACCCCTACCTCAGAAACGCAATTAAACTCCCGAAGAACCTCGAATCACGCCGAAACTCGAGAAACGTCCCACGAACACCGCACTCTAATCCGTCATTCCCCGCCCGATCTGCCGCTACCACGCGCACCACGGCCTTCCCACGAGCTCCCGCCGACCGTCAGGACTCGCGAAGAAGCTCAAGGGTGAAGGTGGGGGAAGAGGAAGGGAAAGAGAGGGGAAAGAACAGGGCTTGGGTCTGCCATAAAAACACAGGCATGCCAGGTTAACGTCAACCCTTTGGCCGTTTAACCAGACCGCCACAACTAGACGTCCACAAAGCCTGACGCCAAGTTCAACAGTCAACGTCCTCATCGATGGACGTTAACACCATGTTAACGGCACACCACTGCCGCCAACAGACAGTCGACGTCACCCACCTGGACGCCAACACACTGTGTCCAGCAAGCTGAACACCAACACGGATCCAAACCAAACCCGGTAAGGATCTACACACAACACTAATAGGCCTCACATTGGCCACCAAACCCGCTAAACCTGGATCCACGGGGATCCGGAAAACGCGCGACGTTACATTATGTGACAGGTGAGGTAAGCAAGGATATATCATGTGGAAATATTGCACCATCACAATAATGTTAAGGACTGGAGGATACAGTGTGATGTGCAGAAAGGCTTTTGAAATCCACAAACATTTGAAAAATACATTTGGATATCATGAAGGATAAATATTTTCAAGATTATCTGAGAAGATAATGATAGTATTTGTCAACTTATTTAAACCAAAATCATTGTGAAGAGAGTTGATATATTCATGAAATCGATGTCATAAATATAATCCATGTATAAGTATAGTGAAATCATTGTTCTGTACAGAATCGTTGTATGACTGAAATAAATGTACAAATGAAATCGTTGTTTCAATGAAATTGATAATCAAATTGTTGTTTCAATGATGAAATCATTGTTTTACTGAAATCGATGATGAAATCGTTGTTTAAGTGAAATCGATAATGAAATCGTTGTTTCAATGATGAAATCGTTGTTTTACCGAAATCGATGATGAAATCGTTGTCTAAGTGAAATCGATAATGAAATCGTTGTTTTACCAAATTGATGATGAAATCGTTGTTTAAGTGAAATTGATAATGAAATCGTTGTTTTACCGAAATCGATGTTCAAGTGAAATGAAATCAATGTAGCAATGAAATCGATGTTTAAGTGATATGAAATCGTTGTAGCAACGAAATCGATGTTTAAGTGATATGAAATCGTTGTAGCGATGAAATCGATGTTTAAGTGATATGAAATCGTTGTAGCAATGAAATCGATGTTTAAGTGATATGAAATTGTTTTAGCCATGAAATCTATGTTTAAGTGATATGAAATCGTTGTAGCAATGAAATCAATGTTTAAGTGATATGAAATCGTTGTAGCAATGAAATCGATGTTTAAGTGATATGAAATCGTTGTAGCAATGAAATCAATGTTTAAGTGATATGAAATCATTGTAGCAATGAAATCGATGTTTAAGTGATAGGAAATCATTGTAGCAATTATATGGAAGTCGATGTATACTTAGACAAAATTCATGCTATGAACTTCAAATAACAGTGTGTGTAGACAACTTATAGATTTTGCTTGAGTTATTTTCTGTGGATAAACTTCAGAAAAAGTTGTTAGAAAATATTTTTAAGGTTTTGTTAATCACCAAAAATTACATATATAATTCATGTAAGGCCTCAAACTTTGTTCTCATTATTCAGATTTTTTTGTTGTCTTATATTTATTTATTTTTGTATATGTTGTTTATGTGCATATGTATATATGTATATATTATTTAATTTTGTACATATTCTTGATATAAAATTTTGTATATGGTGTTTAAGCAATGTTGTACATGTTGTATTTAAATAATAAGGTGTATAATGTATGTAATTTATAAGGTGAATGCATGTTTATCTGATTTTCTGTGTCTGGCCGAAATGCCAGTCAACGTCAACATCCCTTGACGTTGAGGGCAGGTCGACGGCAACCACAGTGCCGTTGACTCTAAGTCGACGTCTAGATCGATGGCCGTTTAGTTCCTGTTGACGGTAGTAGTGTGGCCGTCTACTTCTCAGTTTCTGTTGCGATTTCAGATCGGGAAACAGCTACGTTGTCCCCGGTTCTAGATTTATCTCGTGTCTTGGAACCCTAATTCTCCCATATTTGTGCGTTCAGTCTGCACTTCTGAAGATAGGAACTTGACGGCAAGGTTGTTGTCATTCAGATCCTGAGTTGGTGGCAACATCTTGGGCTGTTAACCCTGGTTGGCGGCAACCCTTTTGCCGCCAAGTTCTTTAGGTTTTACAGAATGACTGTTTTGATTCATGTGGTGTGTTTGTCAGATTTCTGGGTATATGTGCATGCTGTAAAATTTATATGTGCTCAAGTACAGTCAGTATGGCATCTCATAAGATTATGTCGAATTTATGTAAATAGTTTCATTTATTAAAATTTCTATATTTGGACAATGAGTATGACTTGACCATGATAAATCTTGAATAAATGAATCTGTTGTATATTAGGGTTTCATAAATTTTTCATGATCATGTGATGACTGTTTTCAGGTTTTGGAACTGTTAGGCACGACTGTTTTACTGTGAATCATGTTTAATGAATTTCTTGTTAATTATGCATGAGTTCTGTTTTAAATTGTGAAAATTAGTCTACTATTCCAAAAAATATGAAAACTTGGGTATGTGATATATAACCTGTGTACAGCTTGTGGTTAAAATTTCATTCTATTTTGAAAATAGTAAGCACTATTATTAGTTTAATAAGTCATATGACCATGATAAATATGTTTAAGTTAAGCATGTGGAATTCAGTAATTAGTAGCATGATTAAGACGTTGTTACGAGTTAATTGTTACTACAAACAGTAATATTGTGTTATATAAACTGAAGCATGTGTAATGAATTAAAAGTGTGTGTAAATGTGTTAAATAGTGTATGTGGATAAAGTGAGTGAATGTGATTAAGTGTTTAATGTGAAATTATGCCGAGATTGACACTGCTACCATAGAGGGCAGTGGAGCCGTACTGTAGTAAAGTCCTTATGGGAAGGCTCATTGTGTTGTGATATCCTATGGGCATTAGGATGAAATCCTGAAGGTGGACAAGTACCACTGGTTAGGGTGGAGAGGGCTTCTCCTAGTTCTGCGCAGTTAACCAAGATTTGTCACTGTGTTGCCTAAGTGACAGGTATGTGTATGTGTAAGTGTGTCCTTCTAATGGTTGTTTGGACTGTGTCACGACAACTAAGTGTAAAAGTGTGATTTGTGAATGTGAACATGTAAATTGTGCAAAGGTGGAATATGGGCATGTGATAATGAAATGTGAAAGTGTTAATATGTGAAAATGTGATACCATGTGTAAATGTGTTTTAATTATAGTAAAACAGCAAGCTAAACATGTGATTAAGTTTAGTGACTACATGTGAAAATGCTTAGATACCATGCTAGGTTTGTTATTTACCTTGTACATAACTCCATGTTATAAATTGGTAGAATTGTGCAATGATATGAATAGAGTTTGAATTATAAAGCATGTTACATGTTATGTGTAGAAAGCATGTGTAGGATGATTATGTTATATTGTCAATTGTTATGAGCATGAACCATGTGTCTCTCCTTATTGTTAAAAGACAGCATGTGTACGTGATATGTGTATGGGTGTTATTCTTGGATTGCTTGCTGGGTCTTTTAGAAGACTTATCCTTGCTTCGGCGTACAGGTGTGACAGGTGTCTCTACTCCTGAGGAAGACATAGTGAGGAGCGACTCTGAGCGCGAGGAGTAGCTACCTTTGTGGAGACTTCTATGTTGTTACTTGATTTGTATTTAATCAATGAAATTGTGTAATTCATATGGACAATGTATTTTTATTTTGGAGTTGTAATAATGTGGACATTGGCACCTCTTCTATTTCTATATAGACTGTGGGTATGATGATGATGATGAAATGAGAATATTTATTTGTTTCCACTGTTCTCTTTTGATATTTATGTACATCTTAATCTAGTGTTTAGTGTTGGGTAAATGTCCCACTGTGATGTTGTTCTTTGTACCGATGTGGATTGGTATAATCATACCGGTATAAGGAGGGTCGTTACAGAGATTGGTATCAGAGAAACATGTTGAGACTGTACATGAATATGCCATCATCTTCACTATATGCAAAGTCTTTATAGAATTGTCCATATATGTAGAAAATGTTAATAATGAATGAAAGATAGCTAAGAAAAATGGTTAGGGCTAATAACTTAGTTTGTAACTAGATTAATTTGTTTTACAGGCTATGGCTTCTCGTGGTAGACGTGGTACTCGGGCTCGAGATGACGAGCAGAGGCGTGCGGACAGGGGTGAGCAGCAGGCCCCAGCACCCTAGGGTCCTATAGTACTTCCTCCCCCATCGCCTATGGACTATTGTGTTCATGCAAGGCCTGGTTCAGGCTATGCAGACTCAGGCACACACCCAGGCGGCACAACAGGCTCAGCTGGAGGCTCAGGTTAGAATTGTTAAATAGGAGTAGCCTATTTTTTTTATTAAATGTATGATTGTTATTATGTTGCTTTTATTGCTTGTTGTGGTAGGCTCAGGCTCCAGCTCCAGTTCCTCAGGAGCAAGGCCATGGTGGTCCTTCCATCATAGAGAGTTTCAAGAGGATGGCTCTGCCCTCTTTTAAGGGGGAGAGTCAGCCACTTTTGGCGGAGAGCTAGATGAGGGAGATTGAAAAGATCTTCCGAGCTATTAGGTGTGCCGAGGAGGACAAAGTTAGCTTGGAAACCTGTATGCTGCAGGTATTTAAATTATATACATGTATTTGTGTTAAGTTTAGATTTTGTCTAGTTTGGTGCTTATGGGTTGTGTCTTGCAGGAGAGAGCCGATGTGTGGTGGGCCTCATTACTTCGCACAAGGTTCGAGGATGGTGCTATCGAGGTGTCATGGGATGAGTTCACGAGGCTGTTCCGGGCCAAGTTTATCCCTGAGCATATCCAGGACAAGATGGAGCAGGAGTTCCCTTCTCTTACTCGGGGCTCCATGATGGTGTTAGAATATGAGGCCAGGTTTTCCGAACTGTCCAAGTATGCTCCTCACATTGTTGTTGATGAGCGCAGGAAGGCGAAGAAGTTCGTGATGGGTCTTAAGCCATCACTGAGATCGAGGCTCGTGGCGTTTGACCATCGTATGCTAGATGAGGCTCTCAGTGCTGCGTGCAAGAAGGAGAGCGAGATGGAGCATTATCTAGAAGAGAAGAAGGCATCGCAGAAGAGGTCTGCGCCACCTTTCCAACGTCAAGATAGGAAGAAGGCAACGTATCAGTCACCGCAGCACCCAGTGGTAGCTAGTAGTCAGCAGGTAGTTGCACCGCAGTCCCACGGCGTCAGGCCCAGCGACAAGAAGATGTGCCCTCACTGCGGAAGAGCACATGGTGGTACCGAGTGTTGGAAGCTAGCGGGGAAGTGCCTAAAGTGTGGTAGCAGCGAGCATCAGATTAAGGATTGCCCTAGACTTCAGCATGGTGTGCAGCGTGGAGCGCTAGCCCCAGCAGTGGCAGCAGCAGCAGCGCTAGTGACAGGGAGACTAAGAAGGCCTCGAGCCCAAGCTCGAGTGTTTGCTTTAGCGCGAGAGGATGCCAAGCAAGCGGAAAACGTCACGGAAGGTACGGTTCTATTCATGGGTGTGCACGCTTGGGTTTTGTTTGATACATGTGCCACACACTCATTCATTTCCGAGCGGTTTGCTAGGCAGTTAGCAGTAGAGTCAGGAGTAGAGTCTGAGGAGTTAGAGGTTCCATTGTCTGTGCACACATCGGTAGGAATGGTATCGACTAGGAAGTGTTTTCCGTCTTTACCGGTGTGCATTGAGGACCGAGGCTTAGAAGGGTGCTTCTTTTTGCTAAAGATGAAGGGCTATGATGCAATTCTAGGTCTGGATTGGCTTGAGGAGCACTATGCCTTGGTGGATTGTCGTGGGAAGAAGATTACTTTCCATATTCTTGGTGAGGATGAGTTCTCGCATCCATTGCCAAGGAACTTAGCGGGAAGGTTTGTGATCTCCGCCATGAAGGCGATGAGGATGGTGAACAAGGGATGTGACGCTTTTCTTTCCAGCGTGGTCTTAGTACCGAAGGCTGATCAGTCACCTACCCTTGAGGAGATTGAAGTATTGCAGGAGTTTCCAGATGTATTTCTTGATGATTTGTCTGGTTTTCCACCGGCTAGAGAGATAGAGTTTATTATAGAGTTGCTTCCAGGCACCTCTCCTATCTCGAAGGCTTCATATCGGATAGCACCTATGGAATTGGCTGAGTTAAGGAAGCAGTTGCAAGATTTGATGGACAAGGGATTCATTCGCCCTAGTGTGTCACCTTGGGTCGCACCTGTATTATTCGTGAAGAAGAAGGATGGTTCCCTCAGGCTGTGCATTGATTATAGGAAGCTCAACCAAGTGACAGTAAAGAACAGGTATCCCTTACTGCGGATTGATGATTTATTCGATCTGCTGCAGAATGCATTGGTATTTTCTAAGATTGATCTGCGGTCCGACTATCATCAGTTGAGGATCAGATGTGAGGATGTGTCCAAGATGGCCTTCAGGACTCGTTATGGACATTATGAGTTTTTGGTGATTCCATTTGGACTGACCAACGCCCCTGCAGCGTTCATGGATCTCATGAATAGGATGTTTAAACCTTATTTGGATAGATTTGTAGTGGTGTTTATTGACGATGTGCTAGTCTATTCCCCTGATGAGGCTACACACCGTGATCATTTGAGGATTGTTCTGGAGGTTCTCCGAGAGCACAAGCTGTATGCAAAGTTCAGCAAGTGAGATTTCTAGATGCGCGAAGTTCATTTTCTTGGGCATGTTATCTCAGGCGCTGGAGTTGCAGTCGATCCGGCGAAGGTTCAGGCTATTTTGGAGTGGGAGACTCGAAGGACTCCATCAGAGATTCGTAGTTTCCTTGGTTTAGCAGGCTATTATAGGCGATTCATTGAAGGTTTTGCATCTATCGCCGCACCTTTGACTAAGCTAACAAGGAAGGGTGTGAAGTTTGTCTTGTCTGAGGATTGCGAGAGTAGCTTTCAGTTGCTGAAGGCGAAGCTTACATCTGCACCTGTGTTGATTTTACCGAGTGGTGTAGAGGGTTTTTCTATCTATTCAAATGCATCTCAGATCGGTCTTGGCTGTGTGTTGATGCAGCATGGTAGGGTAGTGGCATATGCTTCTCGTCAGTTGAAGGAGCATGAGCGTAACTATCCAACTCATGATTTGGAGCTTGCGACAGTGGTTCATGCACTGAAGATCTGGAGACACTATCTTTATGGTGTCCAGTTCGAGGTGTTCACTGACCACAAGAGTCTGAGATATCTCTTTTCTCATAAGGAGTTGAACCTACGACAGAGGAGATGGATTGAGTTCCTTAAGGACTACGACTTCGAGCTTCAGTATCATCCAGGGAAGGAGAATGTCGTAGCGGATACTCTTAGCAGGAAGAGGTCTTTACTCCAGTAGGATTGGAAGATGTTGGAGGATGCAGCCTGTGCGATGATTGAGTTAGAGCCATAGTTGTGTCAGGATTTTGTGGCTCAGATGTCTATTTGGTTCACTGTGCTAGATGAGGTGATTGAGCAGTAGAAGGCTGATCCTAGGCTCCAATAGATGGTGGGTAAGGCAGGCATTGCTCAGGATGAGGATGGTGTGATTAGATTTCAACACCGAGTTTGTGTCCCCGATGTTGTGGATGTTTGTGAGCATGTTCTTGCAGAAGCTCACAGGTCGAGATTCTCTATTCATCCAGGCAACACCAAGATGTACCAAGATTTGAAGAGATCTTTTTGGTGGTCTGGCATGAAGAAGGATGTGGCAGAGTTTGTATCTAGGTGTTTGGTATGCCAGCAAGTGAAGGCCGAGTGTCAGCGACCATATGGCCTTATGCAGAAGATGGAGATTCCAGTATGGAAATGGGAAGCAATCACTATGGATTTTGTGGCGGGTTTGCCCAGATCAGTGAAGGGCAATGACTCGATTTGGGTGATTATAGACTGATTCTCCAAGACAGCGCATTTCTTGGCTATGAAGAAGAAGCAGTCCGTGGAGAGTTTAGCTAGGCTTTATGTGAGTAGCATTGTAAAATTGCATGGTGTGCCGAAGTTGATTATTTCAGATCGAGATCCGAGGTTTACTTCGAGGTTATGGTAAGGTCTTCAGGATGCTTTAGGTTACCAATTGAAGCTTAGTTCAGCGTTCCATCCTCAGACAGATGGACAGTCCGAGAGGACTATCCAGACGCTCGAGGATATGTTGAGAGCATGTGTGCTGGATTGGAAGGGTGATTGGGATCGTCATTTGCCTCTTGTAGAGTTCGCCTACAACAACAGCTTTCATGCGAGCATTGACATGGCTCTGCTCGAGGCTTTGTATGGGTGGCCCTGTAGGTCTCCTTTGTGCTGGGAGGAGACAGGTGATAGGCAGTTGATTGGTCCGGAGTTGGTGCAGGAGACTTCGGATAAGATTCAGCTTATCAGGTAGAGGCTTGTTGCAGCGCAAGATAGGCAGAAGAGTTACGCCGGCAACAGAAGGACGGATTTGGAGTTCGAGGTTGGCGAGCATGTTTTTCTGAAGGTTTCACCTACCCGAAGCGTTGTCAGGCATAACACGTTGAGTCCTAGATTCATTGGCCCGTTTGAGATTCTTAGGCGGATGGGCAGCAGGGCATATGAGCTAGCTTTACCCCCAGCGTTAGCTAGTGTTCACCCAGTTTTCCATGTATCTATGCTCAGGAGGTATGTCCGAGATCCGTCTCATGTTATTAGTCACGAGCCAGTGGAGATTCAGCCAGACTTGTCGTATGTTGAGAAACCGGTAGCTATCCTTGATCGGAAGGTTCAACACCTCAGGAATAAGAGCATTGCGTCCGTGAAGGTGCTATAGAGGAACTTCTCGCGAGAGGAGGCTACTTGGGAGCTTGAGGATGCTATGAAGAAGAAGTATCCCCACTTGTTTGGTTAGTATGTCGTTCTAACTTCGAGGACGAAGTTCTCTTTAGGGGGAGAGGATGTAAGGCCCTCGAACTTTGTTCTCATTATTTAGATTTTTTTGTTATCTTATATTTATTTGCTTTTGTATATGTTGTTTATGTGCATATGTATATATGTATATATTGTTTAATTATGTACATATTCTTTATTTAAAAATTTGTATACGGTGTTTAAGCAATGTTGTACATGTTGTATTTAAATAATATGGTGTATAATGTATGTAATTTATAAGGTGAATGCATGTTTATCTGATTTTTTGTGTCTGGCCGAAATGCCAGTCAACGTCAACATCCCTTGACGTTGAGGGTAGGTCGACGGCAACCATAGTGTTGTTGACTCTAAGTCGACGTCTAGATCAATGGCCGTTTAGTTCCTATTGACAACAGTAGTGTGGCCGTCTACTTCTCAGTTTATGTTGCGATTTTAGATCGAGAAACATCTGCGTTTTCCCTGGTTCTAAATTTGGAAACCCACCTCCAACGGTAGGATCCTATCCTTAATGTGTACCCCGACCCCTTAAGCCTATAAAATACTTCGTTTTGGGCGACATTAGGTTCTTTAGGTTCTTGGGAAAACCTAGGGCTTTCTGTGCAAAAACCTAATTTTGACGAGCTTTGATCTGGTGCTTCTGTGCATCTTCCGGCGATCTTCATCGACTGGAAGAAGCTCTAGACATTTGTGAAGCTTCCCCGACTTCGGAGACTTCCCTGTGAAGGCGTGAAGACCTGGATTTGGGAGGATTTTGTGTCTCTACTTGGTCTGGCCGAGGAGAGCTTCTCCGACAAATTAATCCCATTAGCGATTTTATTCCAGGCAAGTAATCGAGGGATCTCATCCCTACCCATGTCCTTTAGGTCCTAGGTATTTTTCTGGAATTTATCTCGTGTCCTGGAACCCTAATTCTCTTGTACTTGTGCGTTCAGTCTGCACTTCTGAAGACAGGAACTTGACGGCAAGCTTGTTGCCATTAAGATCCTGAGTTGGCAGCAACATCTTGTGTTGTTAACCCCAGTTGGCGGCAACCCCTTTGCCGCCAAGTTCTTCAGGTTTTACAGAATGACTGTTTTGATTCCTGTGGTATGTTTGTCGAATTTCTGGCTATATATGCATGCTGTAAAATTTATATGTGGTCAAGTACAGTTAGTAGGGCATCTCATAAGACTATGTCGAATTTCTGTAAATAGTTTCATTTATTAAAATTTCTGTATTTGGACAATGAGTATGACTTGACCATGATAAATTTTGAATAAATGAATCTGTTGTATATTAGGGTTTTATAAATTTTTCATGATCATGTGATGACTGTTTTCAAGTTTTGGAACTGTTAGGCATGACTGTTTTACTGTGAATCATGTTTAATGAATTTCTTGTTAATTATGCATGATATCTATTTTAAATTGTGAAAATTAGTCTATTATTCTGAAAAATCCGAAAAGTTAGGTATGCGATATATAGCCTGTGTACAACCTGTGGTAAAAATTTTGTTTTGTTTTGATAATAGTAAGCACTATTATTAGTTTAATAAGTCATATGACCATGATAAATATGTTTAAGTTAAGCATGTGGAATTCAGTAATTAGTAGCATGATTAGGATGTTGTTACGAGTTAATTGTTAATACAAACAGTAATATTGTGTTATATAAACTGAAGCATGTGTAATGAATTAAAAGTGTGTGTAAATGTGTTAAATAGTGTAGGTGGATAAAGTGAGTGGATGTGATTAAGTGTTTAATGTGAAATTATGCCGAGATTAACACTGCTACCATAGAGGGCTGTGGAGCCGTACTGTAGTAAAGTCCCTATGGGAAGGCTCATTGTGTTGTGATATCCTATGGGTATTAGGATGAAATCCTGGAGGTGGACAAGTACCACTGGTTAGGGTGGAGAGGGCTTCTCCCGGTTCTGCGCAGTTAACCAAGATTTGTCACTGTGTTGCCTAAGTGACGGGTATGTGTATGTGTAAGTGTTTCTTTCTAATGGTGGTTTGGACTATGTGTCACGACAGCTAAGTGTAAACGTGTGATTTGTGAATGTGAACATGTAAATTGTGCAAAGGTGGAATATGGGCATGTGATAATGAAATGTGAAAGTGTTAATATGTGAAAATGTGATACCATGTGTAAATGTGTTTTAATTATAGTAAAACAGCAAGCTAAACATGTGATTAAGTGTAGTGACTACATGTGAAAATGCTTAGATACCATGTTAGGTTTGTTATTTACCTTGTACATAACTCCATGTTATAAATTGGTAGAATTGTGCAATGATATGAATAGAGTTTGAATTATAAAGCGTGTTACATATTATGTGTAGAAAGCATGTGTAGGATGATTATGCTATATTGTCAATTGTTATGAGCATGAACCATGTGTCTCTCCTTATTGTTAAAAGACAACATGTGTACGTGATATGTGTATGGGTGTTATTCTTGGATTGGTTGCTGGGTCTTTTAGAAGACTCATCCTTGCTTCGGCGTACAGGTGTGACAGGTGTCTCCACTCCTGAGGAAGACATAGTGAGGAACGACTCCGAGCGCAAGGAGTAGCTACCTTTGTGGAGACTTCTACGTTGTTACTTTTCTTGCATTAGTATGTAATCAATGAAATTGTGTAATTCATATGGACAATGTATTTTTATTTTGGAGTTGTAATAATGTGGACATTGGCACCTCTTCTATTGCTATATAGACTGTGGGTATGATGATGATGATGGAATGAGAATATTTATTTGTTTCCGCTATTCTCTTTTGATATTTATGTACATCTCAATCTAGTGTTTATTGTTGGGTAAATGTCCCACTGTGACGGTGTTCTTTGTACCAATGTGGATTGGTATAATCGTACCTGTTTAAGTGAAATCGATGTAATAACAAAACAGTAATCGTTGTGAACTTTGAATAGTAGTCAATGTAGACTTAGGCAAATCATACGCAATTGACTTCAAATAAAAATGAGTGTAAGTAACTTACTGATTTTTTTTATTTGATACCTGTTGACAAGCTTCAAAAATAGTGTTAGTCAATAATTTTAAGGGTTTTGTTAATCACCAAAAATATATAATATATAATTTATATGGAGATGGACTGATCATCAATCTCTCCCTTTTCAGTGATGATAAAACATTAAAAGTATATATATGAAAGAGCTAAAATAAATTTGCTGGAAATTTTTAAAGAATTTCTAAAGTATGTATTTCATAGTGTTTTCTCCCCTTCTTTGTCATTAAGCAAAAAGGAATAAACAAGAAGAAGATAGAATTTAGGAAGAGAAACAAAGAGAAATGGAAGCCAAGAGATAGTATTCATTAGTGAGGGTCTGAGATGTAGAAGGCAGGAGACAGAAGGGAAGCAAGGCGAGTGATAATCTTCCAAGCTTGGACTTCCTGCTCTTCAAAAAGATTTTTAAATACACCCCAACAAATGTTATGTGAAGGCCCCATCTTTGGACCGAGTCTTTGAATGTGAGCCTGTCTCTGATCCTTAATGAGCTTGTTGTATTATGAAGCACTGAGAGACAGTCTGTAAAAACCAGTAGTACCAAAGCTAGCATGTTGAAGAAACTTGTCTATAAAGAGAGGATAGTGCAGATTGTGATATAGCAATTCCTTCTTCAAAGCTTCAAAAACCTTGTATCTCTCAACCTAGATGGAGTAAGGATCTGAAACTAGGTTTATGGAGTTAAGATCCATGAACTGATCAAGAGACAAGGAGGGTTGATTTGACCGGAAGAGAGATGAGTTGAGATCATCCAACTGGAGAGCAGTCTGATGATATACCTTATGCCATTCAGTAGGGAAAAACCTTTCTGATTTGACCAGCAGAGGAGCTAAAACTGAAGACTTAATGAATCCCCTGTGATATTCTCTGAATAGAAACTGATGGAATGCTAAGGGGGCTCCTTTCTGAACAAAAATTCTAGCTTTTACTCTAGAAAACCTCTCAAAAATGATTGGACCAACATCAGAGTCCATGAGAAGAAAATGTAACTGAGGAAGCAATTTGAATTCAGGCAACTTGAAGGTGGCAAAATCAACCTGAAGAGATGTATTGAGAGGGTGCTGCATCCAAAGATCATTGACTGCAGACCAGAATTGAGCAAGCTGGACTTCAGGAAGACCATTTACATGGCAGTAGTCATTGTACATATGAAATTGCCTGATCAATTTAATTTCTTTCTGAATAAAAGAACCCTAAGAGAAGGTATGCTGATGCACAAACCATTCTGAAAGGGAAAGAAGATGGTCTGATGGCAGGTATTTGCGATCCCTTGCAATCTCAAACTTTCTGTAGAGGGATTTATGGGATTTGGCCCACTGATCCTCAGTCTTGGACTCAGCCGAGAAAAGGATTTTATTTTGGTCAGGTTTAGGCACAGGAGATACATGAAGAATGAGAGTGAGATATTCTGATAGATTGAGATATGGGAGACCAAAAATTACAGCAAAGGTGCATTTTGGAGGTACTTAGTGTAAAGGGATTTTCTTCTGTGGACTACTGAAAGAGAGTACCACAGAGGAGGAAATAGAGCTGAGGAGGTGTGAGGAACAAGTTCCTGGGAGAGTTTCCTTTTCTTGGAAGCAGGACTGAAAGAGGGTTGAGAGTCAGTCCTGTGAAGATGAGAGGTAACAGATAGAACTGTTCTAAAGATGGCCTCTTCAAATTCATCTTTAATATTGGTGACAGTAAGGCCAGTGGTGCTAGCACTCTCAGGAATGAGAGTTATGAAGGATGGTGGAGTGGGAGGATGGAGAGAGGAGAAAGATGAAGTGAGAGGAGGGTTGAGTAGAGGGTCCAGCAGAGGAGGGACCAGAAGAAGAGGCTGGAGGTGCCTCAGAAGAGGGAGGAGGAATAGAGGATGGAGGAGTAGGTGATGTTGAGGGTTCAGCAATGAAGGGAGTAGGAGAAGAAACATGTTTGGGAAGAGGTTTCTTAGAGGGTTCAGGAGCATGGAGAGCAGTAAAGGGAGCATAAGGGGAGGAAGGAGCTGGAGTCTGCAAGACTGGAGGAGGATCAGAAGGCCGAGAGTCCCCCGTATGCACTGAAGGCCCTGGTGGCACAATAGCTTCCTCTACAGGCTCTTGAGGCCCATAACATCAACTGCTTCCATTTGTTTAGAGGGCCCTGATGGCCCAACTACCTCTTCTGAAATAATGGCCCTGATGGCCATGATGTCCCTGCAACTGATTCTGCTGACACTGACTGATCTTCCCGGTCTGACTATTCTGGTTGAGAAGGCTCGGATGGCCCTGCAGCAGCTTCAGTTACTGTCTCAGATGGCCTTAAAGGCCCTGGTTCAGACATAACAGGAGGTACAGGAGGGGCTTGAGCTGAAGAGGGTGCAACAGAAGATGAAAGTAAGTGATGTCTCACAAGTTGTGTGAGATCAGTCACCATGCTCTTTAGACCGCCCAATTCATTTCTTATATCATGAAGCTCAGATCTGACTGCACAATTATCATTGCCTTGAGAGCTTTGACTGAGAAAAATGGATGCCACATCTGACTGAAGAGAACGTAAAAGCTCTCCATGAGCATCCAACTGAGCAACAACTGGGTCCAGATGAACACATAACTTCATTTTTTTGGCTTTATGGTGAGCTCTTCTAGTGAGTCTGGGAACACTTCTAGCTTCAGCCTTATCTTTCCTTTCTTCATCAACAGTTGGCTCATCATGCATGGCTGTAAAGTCTGTTTGCTGGTGAGCAAGATCATTATCAGCGGAGTCAGAAGCATCTTCCACCAAACCTTCTTGGAAAGGATCTACAGGACCACCAGCAGCAGGCTCCCCCTGAGCAGCAACATCTTCCATATGAATCTCTTCAGATTGACTTTGAGCCACATCATCTGGAATACCTTCTACATGTTCTCCTTCAACAGCAGTTTCTTCAACTGGAGCATTAAGTGATTCTTCAGTAGGAATGTCTACATGCTCCCCCTCAGTGTGAGTAGCTTCTTCTTCAACTGGGCTGAAAAGAGTTTCCTGTACTACAAGAGTGTCAGGCATAGAAGCAGGTGCTTCACCTTCAGCTGAATGCCCAGCGGCCTCAATGTGTTCAAGAGCAATATCTTCAATCCTTCGGTCAGTAGATGCCACAGTTTTATCAACCCTAACTGCAATTTCATCCTCTTGAACAGATGGAGCTTCAGTGGTGGAAGTGTCTCCAATAATGGCTTCTCCTTCAGCCATGGAAGTTTTAGACTAGATATTTGATGACAAAGAGAAACCACTCTTCTTTAAATTTCTGGTGCGGATGGGCTGTCCCATTCTCTCCAACAATTCTCCTTCCAAATCAATTTCAAAAAATCATAAAATTCTTGTGAGAAAATATGCATAGGGAAGAGTGACTGCTAACTTGTTCTTCTTATCCCAAATGAGTTCAGTGGCAGACTTCATCTTCTCAATCATACTCTGTGCCATATTAACATCTTGTTTTTGCACAACCCAAAACATAACATCTGCATCCCCTTTTGTGCATGAAGAAAAGGTGGCACTGCAAGGTACTAGAATTTGTCAAACAATGAAGTGCAGTAGCCTATTGAAAGCATTGAACTGATTAATGTCTATTTTTTCGTCCCTTAGCTTATACTCTGTTCCTATAATTCCAAGGCCTTTGACATGAATGTCTACGGAGTTAATCAAACTGTGGCCCACCTTAGAGACACTAAACAACCTTTCCAGCAGATCATAAGTGATGCGAATGGGCTTATCTTTGACAAGAGAGGTGAGAGACCCATCTTCTTCAGATTGAAGGCAAGTGTAGAATGCCTTGGCCAAATGTAGATAGCTAGGTTCAGAAACTGTGCAAACCACTGTCCATTTCATCCTCTATAGGGCTTCAATCACACTGATCATCCCATGCTTCTCCAAATCTGCCAGATCTACTGCCTTGTTCCCACAAATCTTGATCTTCACTGCTTGAAATCTCTCAAGTTGCTCTGCCGTGAGGAAAGCGGCGTTGTAGCCATCCAAACTGTTGGAACTTTCAGAAGCGGCCATAGAAAATTTCGAGAGAAGGTTCTAAAGGATCGTGGAAGGAGGAGGAATAAAACCCCTCAAGAAATCTAGCGGGAAGAATCAAATCTTTTGAGAATGGGAAGAAGGATTCCGGAGTCGATGGAGGGTTTTGCAGACCTCAGAGTCGAAGGGTCACAATAAGAGAGAGAGAGAATCGATAAGGGATGAGTTGCCTTCGTAGCAGATGGAAATAAAGTGACTATTGAAAAGGCAGAACATTTATTGCATAAGACGACAAAATAGAGGATGACGATAGCACAAGGGCGACGAGAATAGATTGAATTAATTAATAAAGGGGAGAGCTAAAGCTTGTTCTGAAATATATTATTTTATTTCAGTTATACGCAGATAAATCTATTACAAATTGCACATGCCTATTTCCCTTCTTAGAGAGGTAAATCTCTCTTCAGGTAAGGCTTTTGTAAAGATGTCTGCTAACTGATTTTGAGTATCTACAAATGAAATATTAATATTACTATTTGCTACATGATCTCGAATAAAATGATATCTAACCTCAATATGCTTTGTTCTTGAGTGCTGTACAGGATTCTTGGTGAGATTTATAGCATTGGTGTTGTCATATAACAGTGGAATAGTCTTGATGTTTAGTTCATAATCTTCAAGTTGTTGTTTGATCCAAAGGAGTTGTGTACAACAGCTGCCAGCGGCTACATATTCAGGTTCAGCTGTTGATAGAGATACTGAGTTTTATTTCTTTGAAGACCATGATATCAAGCATCCTGCAAGAAATTGACAACAACTATTGGTGCTTTTTCTATCCACTTTGCATCCAGCATAGTCAGCATCTGAGTATCCAATTAAATTTGTTTTACAGGTTTTATGATACCATAGACCTAAGTTATGAGTATGAGCTAGATATCTAAAAATTCTTTTTATTGAGATTAGGTGTGATTCCTTAAGGTTAGATTGATATCTTGCACACATGCATACACTGAATAAAATATCAGGTCTACTTGTAGTTAGATAGAGCAATGAACCAATCATACCTTTGTAAAGTTTCTGATCTATCTTCTTACCTTCTGGATCACTATCTAATCTGGTTGATGTGCTCATGGGAGTAGATAGTGGTTTGGTATTCTCAAACCCAAACTTATTTAATAGTTCCTTGGTGTATTTGATTTGATTGATGTGAGTTCCTTCATTGCTTTGCTTAATTTGAAGTCCAAGGAAGTAGTTAAGTTCTCCCATCATGCTCATTTCGAATTCTCCCTGCATTAGCTTTTCAAAATACTTGCTTAAAGATTCATCAGTGGATCCGAAGATAATGTCATCTACATAAATTTGTACAATCAATATATTTTTGGCATTAGATTTAATAAATAGAGTGCTATCTACTTTTCCTCTAATAAAATCATGGTTTAATAGAAATGCACTAAGTCTTTCATACCAAGCTCTAGGTGCTTGGTTTAAACCATATAAAGCTTTATGTAATTTAAAAACATGATTAGGATAATCTAAGTCATCAAAGCCAGGAGGTTGTTCTATATAGACTTCCTCCTTTATAACACCATTCAAAATGCTGATTTTACATCCATTTGAAAAAGTTTTAAATCCAATGCAGATGCATAAGCAAACAAAATTCGAATAGCCTCAAGTCTAGCAACTGGTGCATAGGTTTCATCAAAGTCTATGCCTTCCTCTTAAGAATAGCCTTGAGCAACCAGTCTAGCCTTATTTCTAGTAATTACACCAGCTTCATCCAATTTGTTTCTGAACACCCAATTGGTGCCGATCATAGGATGATCTGATGGTCTAGGAACAAGAGACCAGACCTGATTTCTCTTGAACTGATTTAGTTCATCTTGCATGGCTAAGATCCAAGATTCATCAGTTAGTGCTTCATCGACTATCTTGGGCTCTATTTGAGAAACAAATGCTAGATAATCACAACGAATAACATTACCTCTAGTTCTTACCCCGACAGATGGATCTCCAATTATGTTATCTTTGGATGATCCTTTTTATATCTCCATTCCCTAGGAAGATCATCATGAGTAATATCTTTTTGTCGCAGTTCTTCCAAGGGTGGATCTTCATTATCCTTGATGGATGCTTTCTTCAATTTCTTAGAAAGATTTTCTGTATCTTCATCATCACTAACAATTTCCTTTCTCAAGGAAGGATTAGATTCATCAAAAATAACATGTGCAGTTTGTTCAATTAATAAACTTATTTTATTGAAAACTCTATATCCTTTGGGTTTAGAAGTGTAACCCATAAAAATACCTTCATCTGATTTGGGATCCAACTTACCAATATTTGACTTACCATTGTTGTAAATGAAGCACGGGCATCCAAATATTTTGAGATGGCTGATCTTGGGTTTCTTCTGCTTGTACAGTTCGTATGCTATTTTTTTCAGAATGAGCCTGATCATGGTTCTATCGATTATGTAGCAAGCTGTATTGATTGCTTCTGCCCAGAAATATCTTGGAAGATTGTATTTAGATAGCATAGTTCTAGCCATATCCAGTAGCATTCTATTCTTCCTCTCAGCTACTCCATTTTGCTGTGGTGTTCTTGGTGCTGAGAAGTTGTGTTCAATCCCTAGATCATCATAGAATTTTGCAAACCTGTCATTCTGAAATTCTCCTCCATGATCTGATCGAATACTTATGATACTAAACTTTTTATCTTTCTGAACTTTACAAAACTATCAAATCTGTCATCTTTGTATTCATGAAATGATACCCATGTGTATCTGGAATAATCAACAACAATAACAAATATGAAATTCTTCCCTCTTAAACTTGTAGTTCTTATTGGTCCAAAAAGATCCATATGAAGCATTTCTAGTGGTTTGGAGGTAATAACAATTCTCTTAGATTTGAACGAACATTTTGCATGTTTTCTTTTTGCACATGGTTCACAAATGTTATCCAGTCTTGAATTCATCTTGGGTAGACCTTCCACTAAATCATATTTGATAAGTTTTCTGATTCCATCCAAGCTGGCATGTCCTAGTCTTCTGTGCCATAGTTCAGCATTTTGCTCTTTGCTAGCTGCCAAACAAATGTCTTGACTTTTCAAATCTCTTAGATGTAGTACATACATATTTCTTTCTCTGCAGGCTTCAAAGATTGTTGTTCCATCCTTGATGATTAGGCATTTAGATTCCTAAAACTTGATTTGATGACCTTTGTCGCATAATTGACTGATATTGATCAAGTTGTGCTTGAGTCCTTCAACGCAGAGAACATCTTCTATCAAAGTCTTGTCTTTGCTTCCAATATTTCCACAACCAATGACTATACCTTTACCATTGTCTCCATATGTTACTGTTCCTTCTTCATTCTTGATAAATGAGAATAGCTTTTTATTTCCAGTCATATGCCTTGAGCTCTCACTGTCTAGGTACCACTTTGATGCTCTAAGACTTCCCTGTAATAAATCAATGAGATTTAGGTACCCAATTTCTTTTAGGTCCTGATTGATTAGTTTCTACAAAATTCCTTTTTGGAACGCACTTTAAGTGTTTAGTTGCACATGTATTTTTAGTATGGCCCAATTTGTTACAGTGAGTGTAACAGACAATGTTATTTATTGTTTTGTTAGACCTACTATTTATTTTTGTTTTTGTTTTATAACCAAGTTCTTGTTCAGCTATGAATCTTGGTAATGGATATACTTTGGGATATACAATCATTTCTTCATTCTCTGGTGGAGTATACCCAATTCCATATTTCTTCCTACCTGATCGTCTTGCTCCCTTTAATATTAATGAAGATCTTCCATTTGTTAATTTTTCAATTGTGGCTGTCAAATATTCGTTATCTTTTTTAATATATTAATTTCACTTTTAAATTTACTTATGGTTTCCTGGCTTTCTAGACTTGATATCTTTTCATTTTTAATTTTTACATCTTCACATAGTAACTCGTTTCTTCTTTTTAGTTCTAAAATTTAATTTTCCAATTGTTTAGTTTCTGATTTTAAATCTGAGTTGGTTATTTCAAGGTATGCATGATTTGTCTTGATTGATTTTAATTGTTTACAAACATCTTGATATTTACTATATAGCTCATTGAATGCATCTTCTAAGCTATCTGAATCAGATTCATTACATGAAGTAAGGGAAGAGTCTGAAGTTACCTTATCATCGATATTTGCCATGAATTCTAGGTTGGGCTTCTCTTCTTCTTCTTTATTGGAGCTTGATTCACTGTCTGTGTCACTTTCATTGTTCCATGCAGTAGCCATAGCTTTCTTCTTGTACTTCTTGAACTTCTTGGTACTATCCTTTTTTTTGAATTCTACCTTTTTAAGTTTGGGACACTCAGCCTTGAGAAGTCCCGGCTTCTTACATTCATAACAAATAGGCTGAGATCTTTTAACTTCTTTGCCTTTAGGTCTTTTGAACTCTTTGTCTTTCTTGAAGTACCTTCTTCCTGATTGATATTTCTTTTTGGCCAGAATTCTTTGTAGTCGTTTGGAGAGTAAGGCTTCCTCATCTTCACTGTTTTCTTCACTCCTTTCACTTTCTAATTTGCCTTCAGAAGTGTTTTCTATAGCCTTGAGGGCATTGTTGTGTTTTTTCCTGCTGGAGGATTCTCCCAGCCTTTCTATGTTTATCTCATGAGCCATTAGAGACCCAATGAATTTTTCAAGAGACATTGCCTTGAGATCATTTGCTTCTTCTATGGCAGTAACCTTTGGAGTCCATGTAGTTGGTAGGGATCTAAGAATTTTTCTTATCATGTCTTCTATCTTGTACCTTTTCCCTAGCCTAGCCAGGCCATTTGTAATGTCTGTAAACCTACTGTACATTTGAGAGATAGACTCTCCTGAATGCATTTGAAATTTCTCATACTGTGTCACTAGTATATCTATTCTGGTTTCTCTTACCTTGTATGTTCCTTCATAGGTGAGTTTCAGCTTGTCCAACATTTCTTTGGCTGACTTGCATGCGGATATCCTGTTGAACTCTTTCTTGCTTAGAGAATAGCACAATATGCTTTTTGCCTTGCTGTTTTGAGACATATGTTTCTTGTATGCATCTGTCCAATTTTCTTTTGAGTTTAGAATTATCAGATCTCCTTCTTCTATTATGGTCCACAACTGATAATCTAGACCTTGAAGAAAGATCTCCATTCTTGTCTTCCAATAATTGTAGTCTTCTCCATCAAACAGTGGAGGCCGGTTGACTGATTATCCTTCAGCATATCCTTGGGCTGCCATTTATCTTTGCTCTTCAAATCGTGAGATCTTCTTCTAGAAATGACTTGGCTCTGATACCACTTGTTGACCAGGTTGCAAGCCCAGAGGGGGGGGGGTGAATGGATAGCTAAAAATTTCTTTTATAAATACTCATGTTTAGAGAAATACTTTGACAGAAGACACTAAACTCAAATGTTAGAGTTAATAAGTAATGGCGATAGGATAAAGACAATCACAAGAACAACAAAAATTTATCTTGGTTCAGATCTCCTATAAGGAGTCCTACGTCTAGTCCCCAAGCAATGACTTGGGATTCCACTAACTAAGGGTACAGTCCCCCTCAAGGACACTTACACATCCAGCAGCAGTTGGCCTTATCTTCACTACACAAAGAGGCAATAAACCACCTGATACAACAGGTCTTCCTTCTTACCAAAGGGAATCAAACACCCACTCCACAGCAGGTCCTCTCTTCACAGATGAAGAGGATCACTCAAGAAGAGGAAAGAGATGATGGCCTCTATACCAAGCTTACAGCAAATGCTCGATCTGAGGCAAAATCTAAGAGACAAGAAATTTACACAGGATGAATGTCTCTCAGATCTAAAACAAGCTCTCAAAACTAGAAGACAAGCGTTGTGTAGAGAGCTAAGAGTAGGAGGCTATATGTGAATGAAGGAACAAGCTCTTCTTTTCTTTTTGTTCCTTGATCATTCCAAAGATTATGTTCGTAGAGTCCACAAACTTCTATTTATCTTCTTTTCGAAGAAGTATCCCTTGAAGTATCCGTTGTCTCTCATCTTTAAGCATGTTAGCTGTGTTGGTCCAACGTAGGAATCAGGAAAACCTATAGTCATTAATGTTGGCCCTTCACGTACGGAAGCAAGCTAGCCTAGAGGGGGGGTGAATAGGTTTTTCTGAAATCTGAAATAGAAACTTAAACACAGAAATTAACACTTGAAGGTTTGGTTAGTTTAGTGTGATAAAGAGTAGCAGTGCGGAAGCAAATAAACAATCACACAAAAGGACACAAGGAATTTATCCTGGTTCGGCCCTTCCCACATGGAAGTCCTACGTCCAGTCCCCAAGCAACCTCTTGGGATTTCACTAACCAAGGGTACAATCCCCCTTAAGGACACTACAACACCCTGGATACCCCACCAGGTCTTCTTCTCTTTCCCGGGCAAGAAGGCAGCCCACTTCTTTTCTAGGCACAGAAGCGAACCTACTTCTTTTACAGGTTCAGAAGTAAACCTCCTGGAACAAACCCCAGTGCGGTTCTGCTAGACTTAAACCCCCAGCTAGGTCCTGTTGGTACAAACCCCAACAAGGTTCTGCTAGACACTAACCTCTAGCTAGGTTACACACTGTATACAGTCCTACAGCTAGACAAAGGTCTTTCTTAGAAAAGAAAGAACAAGACTGAGAGCTAATACAAGATGAACACTTATGGACTTAGCTCACAGTTACAGACTCTCCCTCAAGATTACAATGAGCATAGGGAGAATGGAAGAGAAGAAGGCTTGAAGGCGATGAAGACTTCTGCTTTGAAAGCTTCTGTAGATTTTTGGCTCGAGCTCTTCTCTCTTTCTCTGAGTGTTTGTGGCGTGAAGGTTCTTCTCACAGATGTACACTCCTTGAAGGATTTTTAGGAAGGCTCTTTTTTCTTCAGTAATGCTCCATCTTTTATATGAGCAGCTTTAGATCCGTTGAAGAGATCCGTTGGAGCTCTTCTAGTCGTTGCTGATCTTTCTCTTCATTTGTCTTAATCAGACTCTGGTGGTCTTTGAGATCTGTCAGCATAGAAGAGAGTGTTTTAGCATAAAAGAGTGTTTATGATAAACTGTGCATACCACTGTGTTTCTGCTAACATGCTGAAAATAGTAGTTTATATCTTTTTGACAAGACTCTGAAATATGCATGCAGCTTTTTCTGTCAGAAGATATTTTGACTTTACATTTAGGCGCCAAGCATATTTGAAATACAAAGGCAATCTGTGTTTGAACAGAATCCATGAAGAAATCGTTAAGAGCATGACTTATGAAATCGTTATGTGAAGAGTCGTTATGATCTCCTGAAGAAATCGATGTGATCACTTATGAAATCGTTATGCAAGCAAATCGTTGTGATCAATAAAGAAATCGATGTGACTACTTAAAGAATTGTTACAGTAAGCAAATCGTTATGATCAATAAAGAAGTCGATGCGAGAAGGCAAGTCGTTGTCTTCACTTATGGAATCGTTATGCAAAACAACTCGTTGTGAGATCGATTTCTTAACAAATTGTTACGGCCACTTAGCGAATCGTTGTGAGATCGATTTCTTAACAAATCGATGCGCTCACTTAACAAATCGTTGTAGCACTATATGAAATCAGATCAAATCATTATAGCGCTTGTTATTATGGCACTTAAAACTGAAATCGATGTATATGAATTAAACATCAACTTTATCATTGTAGTGCGCCAAATATTGCATCAATGAAAGACTTAGCATTTTGCTATGAGATTGATGCGACACAGATGAAACATGATATTAAATGAGACTCATCATCTGTTAAAGGGATTGATGCAACACAGATGAAGCAAAAATATTTATGAGTACCAATATTTTGTTATCTCCGCAATATATATTTTGTTATCATCTAAATGCATCATATATTTTGTTATCACCAAAATACCAAGATCACAGATAACCATAGAGTGGTTCAACAATCAAATGCTGGGATAGACACATATAGAGAGAGATTATTTGGATATCCTTTTTACTTCTGTCAACGTGACAGGTCCAACGTTGTAACATGTATGACTACCGAAAACCTGAACATAATAAATGTTGGAGCATAGACATTTTAAATGTGTCTAAACTGTCAGTCAACGTCACAGGCCATGCTTTAAGATAATATACGAAAGAGGAAATTCTATTCTGTCATCCTTTAAAGTTCTACTTTATGTGACATGAATATGGTAACCTAAAAGAGATGTCGTGCAGAGATATTGTACCCAACAAAATAAATGTTTGAGTGCACAAGATACAACATGGTTCGCGGGAAAATTTGAAATGCACAGTGATTTTAAAATATGTTTGAATATCATGAAGGATTCAAGACTATCTAAAATGATTTTAATAAAGGTATCCATTAACTTTCTAAAACATTGTTAATGGAAAGTCGATGTTTAGAGACAGTCTATGTAAACTGGCAGTCGATGTACAACCACAACTGATGTTCAAGTGAAGTCATGTGAGTGTAATCGTTGTTGGAATGGTATCAATGTTAATATGAAATCGATGTTGAGATGTAACCATAATCTGTGTAGAAATGTAATCGATGTTGAAATGAAGTCGATGTGAACGTAATCCATGTATAAATGTAATTGATGTAGAAGCATAATCAATGTTGGAGTGAAATTGATGTTCTAGGTGAAATTGTTGTTGAACTGAAATTGATGTTTGACTGAAGTCGATGTTCAAGTGAAATCGATGTTCTAAGTGAAGTCGTTGTTGAATTGAAATCGATGTTTGAATGAAATCGATGCTCTTAATGAATTCATTGTCGAATCGAAATCGATGTTTGAATGAAGTTGATATTTAAGTGAAGTCGATGTTCTAGATGAAATCGATGTTGAACGAAATCAATGTTTAAGTGAAGTCGTGTTCTAAATGAAATCGATGTTGAACAGAAATTGATGTTTAAGTAAAGTCGATGTTCTAAATGAAATCGATGTTGAACAGAAGTCGATGTTCTAAATGAAATCGATGTTGAACCGAAATCGATGTTTTAATGACGTAGTCGTTGTTTAAGTGAAATGGATGTAGTAACAAAACAGTAATCGTTGTGAACTTTCAATAGTAGTCGATGTAGGCTTAGGTAAATCATATGCAATTGACTTCAAATAGAAATGAGTGTAAGTAACATACTGAATTTGTTTTATTTGATACCTATTGACAAGCTTCAGAAAATAGTGTTAGTCAATAATTTCTAGGGTTTTGTTAATCACCAAAAATACATATAATTTATAAATATTTATATGGAGATGGATTGATCATCAGGAAGGAGGATCTGTCACATTTGGAGGTAAAAATAAAGGGAAAATAATTGGATCTAGAAAGGTTGGTAAATCCTCTCAAACTCAATTGAAAATATTTTGTTAGTTGATGGTTTGGATTACAATTTGTTGAGCATTAGTCAATTGTGTGACAAAGGTCACAAAGTTATTTTTGAGTCAAACTCTTGCAAAATAGTTGACCCTTCATCTGAAAAAATAATCTTCTTTGGAAAAGAGAGAACAATGTTTACTTGATAAATCTTAACAAAATTTTTGATGAAAACATCTGTTTGGTTGCTAATAAAAATAAAATTGCATGGACATGGCACAAGAGACTTAGTCTTGCAAGTTTCAACACCTTGAATACACTTATAAGACTAAATCATGTTAAAGAATTCTTAGTCTTAGTGGTCCAACGTTATAGATTTGTCATCATTGATGATTTTACTAGATACACTTGGGTTACCTTTCTATCCAACAACAGTGAAACTTGTCAAGAATTCAAGAAATTCTGTAACACTGCCTTAATGGGATTCTCACACAAAATTAAGTCCATCTTGATTAATCATGGGGGTGAATTTGATAATAGAGCTTTTTCTAATTTATGTGCTGAATTGAGCATTTTCACAAATTTTTCTCTCCAAGAACTCCAGAACAAAATGGAGTTGTGGATAGAAAGAATAGAACTCTTGTGGAAATGGCTAGGACTATGCTCTTGGAAAACAAATTACCCAAATCCTTCTGGGTTAAAGCTGTGAATACAACAATTCACATTTGGAACAAAACACTGGTCAAAAATCAAAAAAACCCCCTATAAACTTTTGAAAAACAAAAAACCCATTGTGTCTTACTTTAAGGTTTTTGGTTGCAAATGCTTTGCATATAACAACAATAAAAAAAAACTTGACAAGTTTGATGCTAAAAGTCTTGAAGCTATTTTCCTTGGTTATTTGAAATTTTTAGAGCATATAAAGTTTACATTCTTAAGAATAAAATTATGGAAGAATCTCCACATGTAGTCTTTGATGAAAATTCTTATAAATCCGATGGTTCTACATCTTGCAGGACTCTACAAAATGCAGAAGAAGATGATTTTATTGTTGAGTTTTCACCAACTGTTGAGGAGCATGAAAGAGTCTCTGAAAATTTGAACAATCCAACACTTACCACAAATTGATTAGGTAATATTGTTCCAGAACTGAATGAAATTTAAGAGGTAATTTCTGAAACCAGACTCTTAAGAGATCATCCTATTGAGAATGTAGTTGGTAATTTGCAAGATAGAGGTAGAACTAGATCATCTTTTCATAACGTAATAAATGAAGACTGTTTGACACTACTTTATCAAATTGAACCTAAGTCTATCGATGAAGCTCTAACCAGTGAAGACTGGATCAATGCAATGCATGAAGAACTTCATCAATTTGATAAAAACAATGTATGAGAATTAGTACCAAAGCCTAGTGATCAGTTTGTGATTGGCACTAGATGGGTCTTCAGAAATAAACTAAATGAAGATGGACAAGTCATTAGAAATAAAGCTAGGCTAGTTGCAAAGGGGTACAATCAAGAATTTGGAATTGACTTTGAAGAATCATATGCCCCTGTAGCTAGACTAGAAGCTGTAAGAATTGTTCTTGCTTTTGCATCATCTCTAAAATTTAAAGTCTATCAAATGGATGTGAAAAATGCTTTCTTGAATGGAATCATTAAAGAAAATGTTTTTGTGGGTCAACCTCTGGATTTTGAAAGTGAAAAATATCCTGATCATGTTTACAAACTCAATAAGGCTCTTTACAGTCTTAAGCAAGCTCCAAGATCTTGGTATGACCACTTGAGTTCATTTCTTCTAAATAAAGGATATACAAGAGGTAATGTAGACCAAACTCTATTTACAAAAAGTGTCAAAAACCAAATCATTGCTGTGGCACAATCTTTGGATCTATAAATAAAGAGTTGTGTACTGAGTTTGCTAATCATATGCAAACTGAATTTGAAATGAGTTTGATGGATGAATTACAATTCTTTTTGGGATTGCAGGTACATCAAACTAGTGAAGGAATCTTTGTTAGTCAAACCAAGTATGTGAAAGAACTCCTGAAGAAATTTGGTTATCAACACCTCAAACATTCAAGCACACCAATGGCCACAAATGTAAGATTAGAGGATAATTCATTTGGTAAGTCAGTAGATCTCAAGACTTATAGAGGTATGATTGACTCTCTACTATACCTTACAACTTCAAGGCCAGATATTCAATTCAGTGTGTGCTTGTGTGCTAGATTTTAGGTTAATCCTAAGGAATGTCACATGTTAGCTGTTAAATTTTCTTTTTAAATATCTTATTGGAACATGTGATCTTGGCATCTGATACCCTACTGGTTGCCAACTGGATTTAATTGCTTACTGTGATGCTGATTATGTTGGTTGTAAACTTGAAAAAAAGTACTAGTGGTTTGTGTTTATATCTAGGTTGATGTCTAATCTCTTAGACTTCCAAAAAGTAACATTCGGTAGCTCTATCCACTGCAGAGGCTGAATATGTTGCGGCTAGTTGTGGCACTCAAATTCTTTGAAAAAAACACCAACTCCTAGACTATAATCACAACTTGGGTTACATTCCTATTTTATGTGACAACACTAGTGCAATCAATCTTTCTAAAAACTTAATTCAGCATTCACGAACAAAACACATTGACATAAGACACTATTTTTTGAGAGATGAGGTTGCTAAGAAATCTTTTGAGCTTCACTTTATTGACATTGAAAAGTAAATTGTAGATATTTTCCCTAAACCTTTCTCACAAAATAGATTCTCATTCTTAAGGAGGGAGCTTGGCGTGTGCAAATTCCCACACTCTTGATATCTTCCATTTCATTTTTGCAAATAAAAGTATTCTTCTTTCTAATAAATTCTTGTCAATAATTCTCATGTTCACTCTGTGAGGGGGAGTTACTTGACAGGGGGAATTGTCATTAATTCCTCACAGTCATTGTTTATTTTGACTTCTATTCATTTCCTAATTCAATCTCCTTTTATTCAAGTCTTGTATCAGGATGAATGAGTCTTTATGATATTCTTATTTGAGAGATTTCAAACATAAAGACTGAAATAATTGTGCACTCAGTTTAGTCTTAATGATACAATCTAAAAACAAGCTTATGCCAATTTTTAATATTGAATTCATTTAAATTGAGTTGCAAAACACTTGCAGGCACATGAGTAGTTTTAGTGTTTACCATGTGTATGTTTTGTAGCTTTATCTTTAACACATGTTAAGAATAATCTTTCTACACTCATGCTCATATCTATTCTGATATGTGTAAATTTGTTCCTAAAAATATTTCAAAAAGAAAGTGTTCAGAAAAATAGAGAGATACAGATAGAGCAATGAAAACTCAATTTTATCACTGAGTAACCAGACTCATTTCACCTAAGCAAGTGTTTTGGCTCGCGTCAAAAGGTGATAAACAAGTTGTTTCAACTCTGTGTAAGATAATGAAGGCTAAAACACTGAGTAATCAGAGAGTCGTGCATTGGGTAAATGTGACATCTTGCACTGAAAGATGTGATTTAACCAATTTATTTTTATATTCTCTCTCATAAAATAAATAAATAAATAAAATTCTAAGTATAAAATGAACATCATGTGCATTGACCTAGATGACATTCATGACCACAGGATTTAGAGTTATTATTCTATGTTGTGTTAACTGTTTAGCTTCTCAACTCATGTGATAAACACTTTTGTCAACTCATATAGGTCACCTTCAGTCACATTTGCTTCATCATTTTAAATGTATTCAGATCATTAAAACTTTGACATATACTGTGATTGAATGTGCCTTTGCTATTAAACTCTGTTGCACAACCCAAAGACATAATAATTTTTCTCTCATATTTTAATATCTAAGATATCATTGATTCTAATCATATCTGATTCATTTATCTCCTACTTCCTCTCCTTTCTTTCTTGTCACTCATTCTTTTATCTCCATTCTTTAGTTCACATCTGTGTGCTTTCATCTTTGGTATCATCACAGGAGGAGAGTGTTTTGTCAAGAGAGTGAATACCTTTTATCCTTGATAAAGAGGGGGAGAGTCTTTTTGTTGGTGCCAAAGGGGGAGAAATTTCAGTTTGAAATTGCTGAAAATGTTTTGTCATCATCAGAAAGGGGGAGAATGTTGAGTTATGGTTATATGAACAACCATAATCATTATTTTGATAATGATTGATTTGATATGCTTTGATGATGACATAATCATAGTTCATCATGTGAATAGTTCATCTTGTGAATGCTTTCAGTCACAATATGTCTTGGTTATGCACAGAGAATTTATCAGAGTTCGTGAACCATCTTGCAAGTTTGCTGCCTTGGTGTGTCAACACATGATCTTCAAGTGTCGACACATGTGCTATGTTTGTGTCAACACAATCATGTCTGGTGTCGACACATGATTGATTTGCAGTGAATTGTTCTTAATGTAATGAGTATTTGTGTCAACACATTCATTCATCTGGTTGATATCATAATGTCATTATTTTGTTGATGAACTTAAGTGTCATCATGTTGCATATCATTTTATTCATGATTGCAATTCATAGACTGACTAGCCATATTGAAATGATGTCACAATTTAAGCTTGAGAAGTCTAAGTGTGGTCTCTATATTCATGTTTTAGATCTGACTCTGACTTTTAGAAAGTCGATGTTTGAATCTGACTTCTTGAAAGTCGATGTCTGACTCCGACTTCTTGATAGTCTATGTAGAGTTTGACTTTCTAATAATTGACCTTAACAGTTGATCAAACATCGATTGTCTACACATCGATTGCTGAACAACTTAAACATCGATTGCATCATGTTAGACATCGATTGCTGAACAACTTAAACATCGATTGTATCATGTTATACATTGATTGCTTCATGTTTAAACATCGATTGCTTCACATTCTAACATTGATTGCCTCATGTTAGACATTGATTGCTCATCAATTACTTCATGTCATCGATTGATTCATGTTCTAACATCGATTGCCTCATGTTAGACATCGATTGCTTCATGATTAAACATCGATTGTCATGTCTACATCAATTGTACTTAAGCCTCACATCGATTGTGGTATCAATTGAAGTACATTGTTGCCTTTTCTCCTGAATAACTTAAGATGTCATCTGTGCAGCATGTCATGTGATTGGCACGTATGTTACTTGGGGTAATTGGTACTCACGTGTCCTCAAATCCTAGGTCACATGATTAGGGCTATAAATATGCTCTTGTCCTTTGTAAAAAGGTGAATCCAGAAGCGGTGGCAAAACATAGGTGTGTGGAAAGGAACGGGAAAACGCAGAGCCCAGAAAGAGGATTAGAGTAGCGCCACTAAGAAGAAGAAGAAGAAGAAGAAGAAGAAGAAGAAGCTCGTGAATCCTTTGTTCTTATTTCTGATCTGGAGATCCAATCTCAGAGGAGAGGTGTCCAGATCTTCGAACTTCATTGAAGTTCAGTTGTTCTCTAACAGAGGAGAGCACATGCAAAGATTCTTCGTATGTGTTTGAGAGTTCTGTGTGTGTGCCTTCAGTGTTTTGCTGAATTATGTGGACTAAGCCATCATGCTCTGAGTGTGTGTGTGTGTGTGTGTTATATCTCTTCTACGAGATAGTGTGTGGTTTAATCCTCACAGTAGTGAGGGGTGGATGTAAGAATCACTTATTGTGATCTCCGAACCACATTAAAAAGCTTTGTGCAATGTGGTTTGCTTAATTGTCTCTTTGATAGATGTATGCATAGGGATTGCTCACACACTATTTGTCTAATTGTCTCACACATCAACTGTGCACACTCACATCAGATCAGTATGATTTTTCATTAAATTGTGTTACAATTTAAAGTAATTTTTAAATTTCTTAAGCTTCCATTGTGATTAGTGATAGGTCTATTCAACCCCCCCCCCTTCTAGATCTATTCACCCTGCTTATACGATCCTACAATTTTCACATCATGTCTTTTGGCTTTAATTTTAAGTGCATCTTGAAAATGTGATTAAACACATGGGCTAAAGTAGCTATCTCTTAGTACATGCAGTTCATTATTATCTTCTCTAGTGAATTATGCATGAAGCACAATTTTGCATTCGAGACAATTGCATATCTCTTATCCCTATTATCACTTATTTTTTGGTGCTGTCAAAAAAGGGGAGAGAATATGTAGATTTTATATTTTCTAGTTTTTAGAAGGGGAGAGAGTCACTGTGTACAAAGAAAGGGGAAGAGTTATGAACGATGCTTGAGGGGGAGTGTTTTGCATGATTGGTTGAATGAATACATGAATGCATGTGTAAGTCTTGGTCTCAAATAAACAAAAGAAAAGTTTGACTAAATGTGTGTTTTGTGCGAAAAACTATAAATATTTTGTCATCATAAAAAGGAGGGAAATTGTTGTACGTTGTAGATTTTGATGATCATAAAACACTAAGCTAATCTTATAAGAATCAATTGTTAATTAGTTGAGATGAATTACAGGTTAGGAACTCATGTGCTTGATGTTTTCATATTGATTTTGACGGTCTTACTTGTGTGTCAAGTGTGCAGAAAACAAGTTGAGATGGCCTTGGTTTTTGTGCATGGGAAAGCCAAGGAAGGACTGATTGCTAGAAGTCAAACTGACAATCAATCAATCGAACCCTGTTTTTTAGTCAACCGATTCTTCCAGAGCAACAGATTTTCAAGGTTTGAAGATTGGTTTGTTGTGTTGAGTCTTTGTGATCCATGTGGTTGTTTTTTATGATGACTCAACATTAAGGTTTTTATGATGACTTCACATTCTAAATGTGTTGACTAAACTTGTTATGACTCAAAATTTTAAAGTTTTGATGATGACTAAACATTGTAATTGTGTCAATGATGATTAAACATTTGTGTTGAGTCTGGTCTGATTACTTGTGATGATGATACATATTAACGCTGTAATTTTTGTGATGTGACTTTTATAATAATTAGACCTATCATTCATGATCTCAATGACAATGTGCATGTTGTGCTTAATTTTGATAGGTACATTGAATATAAGCTATCAAAACACACCTGTCAGGTTGACCTACATGAGTTTCAAGTCGACCTATGTGAGTTTTAGGTCGACAAAAATAGGCTTGAGATCAATAGTTTTTAAGCTTTGCTTGAGAGGAAGAATCTGTAATGTCAAGTTAACTGATGAAGCTTCTCAATTCAACTGAAGAAGAAATGAAGAATTGAGAAGTCGAAGTCATTGCTGCCTTTAATATCAGTCAAAGTGTATAAGATAACATAAGTCAAAGATGACAATCTAACTACTTAAGATAATAGAAGTCAAAGTTACTAGATACAGAAGTCAAAGTTACTGTCAGTCGAAGTACTCAAGATAACACAAGTCAAAGTTGTCCTAGATAACATAAGTAAAATTTACTGTCAATGTTAACATCAGTTGAAGATGTAATTAAAAGTTCAAGTTCGATTGTTGTTCAAGTTCAACTATTGTTCAAGTTTGACTACTGTTCAAAGTTCGACTTCGATTGAAGAACTAACTTCAATTGATGAAGGACAAGTTTGACTGCTAAAGAACTGAAGTTCCATTGATGAGGAAAATGTAACGTCGCTTATTTTCGGATCCTTTTTGGATCGTGTGTGTGGTGGTTGTGATGGTTGTTGTAAGGCCAGTGTGGTGTAGACGCGTGGTGTGTGTAGGTGTGGTGCAGGTTAGGTCCCGAAATGAAATAGGACCTGCTGCAGTTGAGTAGGAGTTGGCGGCCAGGGGTAGTCGTTGACTTGTTGGCGTCCAGGTAAGTTGACGTTGACAGCATGATCTTGGCGGCAGGGGATATGGACGTTTATGGTGGCGGTGGCCTTAAGCGGCAGAAGGGTTGACACCAACCTGTGAATTCTGCAGGTTATAGGGTCACCCGAGAGTAGGTTTTCTACCTGGTTCTCTTTCTCTCTTGCCCCAGCTTCATGCCCCTGTGTCTCTAGAGCTTCCAACAGGTACAAGAGAGTGATTGGAGGATCGTGGAATGTGTGGCGTTGTCGAATCGGACGAGGAAACGCCGTGGCGTGGTGTAATTGCCGCAGGAGCTCGCGGGGAGCTTGGTGAGAATCGGAGGAGTTTAAGAAGTTTAAGTGCATTTTGAGGTAGGGGATGAACCCTGTTAACTCCTTAGGATCATTAAAACACGGTTAAACCACATGAATTAGCATGTTTAATGCATTTTCGGATTAAGTTGCACCATGCGGGGTCAATGGGTGGTTTGATGAATTTGAGTAGTAAAGCATGTTGTTATAGCTTAATTATAATGTGTGGATGTTAGAGGAACTATTTCCTTACGTTTTCTCGATGGCTTTGGGATCAGAATGTATGTAGGATCGACTTAGGGTTTCTGCAGGAACTGGGGTTGAAGAGATTCGCGTCAACATCGATTGACGCCAGGTTCTTCAGCCGGGATACAGATGGCCAGATACATTGCCGTCTACTTCCTGTAAGCGGCAATCGATGTCGCCGCCAACCTGTGTTTGTGCATGTGTCAGCACTGTTTGTATTACGTGTTTGTGTGTGCATGGCAATGACCGGTGTGAGCGAGTGCACTTGTTATGCTCTTGGAGCATACTGCTCATGTAATGGGCATGTTTTAAGTGAATGATGTGTAATGTACGTAGTGGTTTAAGTTTGTGAGCATGTTGTCCATGTGTTGGACATGTGGTTTACGTGGATGACGTGTGATACACTAATCAGGGTGTAATATACACGTGTCGTCTTCGTGGTTTGGGTGTGTGCATACTACACACTTTGTCGTAATGTAATTCTTATGATTTGTCGTAGTAACTAGGCAGTGAGGTTCCTGTGTGAGCCTAGCCATGATTTTGTAGTGTTTGGGCAGTAAAGGTTATGTGTGGACCTAGCCCTGGTTTGTTGTTGTCTTTTGAATAATATTATATTGATTTATGTATTAAGTGGTGTGTGTGTAGCCACGGAGGTTATGAGGTGACCAATGATAGGCAAGTTTGTGGTTTAGGTATGTGTTGGTGTAGGATAGCTTTGGGGTCATATGGTGACCGACGTTAAGCTAATCCTAACCCATGTATATTGTGAATTATAAGCAAAATCTATATGTGTAAGTATCGTGGTTTGTGCTAGCCGAGTGTGGTGGTCCGGCGCCTATTCCGGAATGCCTCTCTAGTCGGGTACCCCAGGTTCTTTGTGAGCCAAGCACGTGTGTTTGTTGTGCTCAGGGTTTTGTCCCGGTACAGTGTGGTACCGTTGAGGTCTGTGTCGTCTTCCTGGACACCCTCACTCCTGTGCTTGAGTTGTACATCCGGTTGAGGAAAAGACGACAGTAGGGCAGCGGCTTGTGTTGGTGGGTGTGTAGTCGCTTGTAGCACGCTCGTAGTTGGGGGTTCGGACACCAGTAGTCGACACTCGTCCCCAGATAGTCCTATTTTCCAGTGCCTCACTTTAGGGTGCTCCGGCCAGAGACCCTAGAGGTGCCAGGCATGGGCCTGCAGCTGTGTGTCTGTAGGTGTGGTGTTGGTTGGTCTCCACAGTTGTTTGACTTGTTCTCGTGGAGCGGCATTTGGACCTTTCGTCCGTGACTGCGAGGCTGAGAGGTTGTTCTTGTGTTGTGTTGTCCGGGTTGGATACTGGCCGGATCAGCTAGTAGTCCGTTCCCGTGTGGTGGCGTCGTTCTTTCTGACTCATGCTTAGTTAGCTCCAGTTGTGGTTGTGGTGACGTCGTTCTTCGTGACTCGTGCTTTGCCAGCTCTGGCTGTGGCTTGACTCGTGCTTTGCCACTGGCTGTAGTTCGTGAGTTTGTGACTTGTGGTCGAGGTTTGACCAGTTCGAGGTGTGCCCTGGTGTTAGCAAAGTTGTGGTTGAGTTGTGGTTTGTGTGACTTGCCGGTTGAGGTTTTACTTGTAACATTGTGCCTAAATAAAGGTATAATATAATTGTGGTTCAGTGTGGTGTTTATCACCTACTTATACCCTTGTTCGGGTGTTTTGTGTTGTGTTACCTCAGAGTAGCAGGTACCTATTCCCTTGTGGGTTACTTTGTAGTTTTGTGGTGGTACATTGTGTACCAACCTTTTCGGGTACTTGTGTGTTGTGGAGGTCTTGTGGTTTGACCTGCCACTTGTTGTATCCTATCCATTTTAAGTAGATCTTTGTTTATAATTTATTGTGGATTAGTTTGTGATTATTAATTATGTTACCCTTTGTGGGCAATTTGCCGATGAGGCTTGTAGCCTAGGCATATTGTGGTTTAGTAGAGCTATGTTCCGTGGAGGCCGTGTGAGACCTTCCACTTGTTGGGTTTTACTCTTCTTGGGTATGATTCCAATTATAGTTTTAGTGTGTTATAGATTGGCTTCGTGGTAGCCAGTTCCGTTACCTTGTGTGTAGTTTTCGACGTAGTGAGGTTTGGAGTATAAAGGACCAACTCTTTGTTAGCAGTCCTGTTACTCAAGTGTTTGAGGTTTGCCTGTGATGCTTGCAGCTTAGGCAGTGACTTGCCTGTGTGGCTTATAGCTTAGGCAACCAGTTGTTGTAGCAGTGTGCCAGTGAGACTGTGGTTTAGGCACTTTAGTAGTTGGGCTGACTAATGATATTATATTAGTCCTGTAGTCCTACTTTCCTTCTGAGAACTTTATGTTTATTATCATGATTATGTTTAATTGTTATTTATTGTCATGATGTGAGCATGAAATGGTTTGGCTATTGATGTTGCCAGTGAGACCCATTGGGGTTGAGGTGTCCATGGTTACGGTGTTGTTTTGGGTAGCCCCTACTGAGCCAGTGACTTGTTGAGGCTCACTCCCCTACAGTTCTTTTCAGGGCTTGCCGAGTGTTTGGCTTGCAGCAGCGTTGTGTCAGACTTGTACCACCAGCAGTTGTGTAGTAGTAAATGTTGTGTGAGCTTGTGCTCCCTCGGGGTATGCCCCAGGTAGTTGTACTTTCTTTTAAATTGGACATGTATTAATGTAATGGGACAGTTGTACAAATTTGTGAACATATATGAGCACATGTACTTTCTTGTGTCTTATATTCTTGTGGTTTGTTTTTTATACCCTTACTGGACACGTGTGTGAGATATCCCTTGCGAGACTTCGGTCCGTTCGCGGGAGGCGGATCTGGATATGGAGCCTTAATGGGCATAAGTACTCCGGTCCGTCACAGTTGGTATCAGAGCAATGTCCAGTTAGAATATAAAAAGACAATGAAAGTATAATGTCCCAATACATGGATTAATGTCCACTGCTGGTAGTAAGTCTGGGGTTTTATGTGATATAAAGTAGTTTTTACGTGAGCTTTTGGCACGTAAACCGTGTGCTTCTGTTTGTTAAATTGGCAGTTGGGAGCAGTTGTTGTGCCACAATGTGGATAGTGGCATAGGTTGTGTGGTTGCATCCTGGCACTAGTGCAGTTAAAGTACAGTATTTAAAAGTTTTCATTTGCAGAGATTAGAGGAGAAAGGTAAAGTAGTGCCCTGAGAGGGATATGTCTGTTATATGTTAGTAAAGTATAGAATTAGTAGAGACAGGTGTATGGTAACAAGGTGGTAAGGATCAGGTCAGTGTGTGTGTGTGATAAGTTGCAGTTGAGAACCTCAGCAAATGTATTGTGGCATTAGAGATCTGAGTCAGATAATATTAAGAAACAGTGTGGATGAGAATGTGATTAGTGTTATGAAGAGTTTGGTATGATTAAGTAAGGCAGATCAGCTTTAAAAGAAGTATCAGTACATAAAGGAGCAGTGATTTATGGCAGATAGATTTAATATGCCTGAGGTCAGAAATTTGAGAAAAGTGTTGTTATGATTAATGATGATAACAAGAAGTGTGATATGAAGATTTGTATAAATAAGTATAGAAAAGATCAGTTGAATAAAGAAAGAGAAAAAAGAAGGATTAATGTGCAATAAGAATATGTGAGAATTGCACAAGAGGAATATTTAGTTGATGAATGGCAAATTATGAGAAATTTTTCAGAAAGAACATTTAATGAAATAAGAGAGGTATTTTGTAGAAAAGATATGGATTAGAGAAAGGAAGAATTTAGCAAATGATAAAGTGAATAAAGTCAGATGAGTCAAGAAATGTCAGTTAGAGTTTGCATATTGGTGCAAAGAAATGATTTAATTGAGCAAAAGGAACTGTTATTAATATATTTCAGGGTTTAATGCTGGAGCAGATTGGTTAAGAATATTTGGAAAGTTTATGCCCCAAAATTATGAGATTAGCCAGAGAATGTCAGTAAAGCAAGAAAGGTATATGAAGAGTAAAGCATGTTAATAGTGGTTTGACAAAATAAAAATTGTAGTAATTTCTTCAGCATGAATTAATTGAATGAGATGATTTGAGAAGCAATTAAAGTTAGAAATGAATGCAGTTGAAGCTAGAAGAAAGCAATTGAAAGAAATTGTGAAATATTTTGCAAAAGTGTTCAGTGTGATCAGAGTAGCGCAGCGGAAGCAGAAGCAAAGAAAGATTTAATATTCACAAATTGTTTAAGTTTGCTTGAATAAGGGGAAAGAGTAAAGTTTTGCGCAGCGGAATAAAGGAACAAAGTTTATTATGGTTTTTAATCAGAGATTGATTTTAAGAGGTATGAGTAGAATAATATGAAAGGGCAGAAAATTCAAAGATGGTGATTGGTTTTCTTTGAAGAGGTGTCAGTTGTGAATATAAATGCAGATGAGGCAGGATAACAACAAGCAGTGATAAATGGAAAAAGAAAATGGTGGCATGAAATAATATTACAGTGTAAGATATTCGAGAAAGGTAAATCGGTCTCGAAAGAAATGTTGCAAACACAACCCAGAAATTGTGGAAGTAGGTTCAGTCCAAGGAGATAAAGCACCATTGGCAAGGTAGGATCGCCTACGGTTGAAAGGTAAAGAAAGGAAATGGAATCGACAAAACAGAGTAATTGTGAAACGAATTGAAAGAAAAGAAAGGAGCAAAGCAAGGATGGAAATGGATTGATGAATTGAAAGGCTAATGCAAAGAAAGAGTATCCAACTTGTTCTGTGTTCGGCTTTGTTTGTTTTTAGGTAATAATTTGGTTAATTGTGATTTGTTTTATATGTCGAGGACGACATTTTTTTTAGGTGATAATAACGTAACGTCGCTTATTTTCGGATCCTTTTTGGATCGTGTGTGTTGTGGTTGTGATGGCTGTTGTAAGGCCAGTGTGGTGTAGACGCGTGGTGTGTGTAGGTGTGGTGCAGGTTAGGTCCCGAAATGAAATAGGACCTGCTGCAGTTGAGTAGGAGTTGGCGGCCAGGGGTGGTCGTTGACTTGTTGGCGTTCAGGTAAGTTGACGTTGACAGCATGATCTTGGCGGCAGGGGATATGGACGTTTATGGTGGCGGTGGCCTTAAGCGGCAGAGGGGTTGACGCCAACCTATGAATTCTGCAGGTTATAGGGTCACCCGAGAGCAGGTTTTCTACCTGGTTCTCTTTCTCTCTTACCCCAGCTTCATGCCCCTATGTCTCTAGAGCTTCCAACAGGTACAAGAGAGTGATTGGAGGATCGTGGAACGTGTGGCGTTGTCGAATCGGACGAGGAAACGCCGTGGCGTGGTGTAATTGTCGTAGGAGCTCGCGGGGAGCTTGGTGAGAATCGGAGGAGTTTAAGAAGTTTAAGTGCATTTTGAGGTAGGGGATGAACCCTGTTAACTCCTTAGGATCATTAAAACACGATTAAACCACATGAATTAGCATGTTTAATGCATTTTCGGATTAAGTTGCACCATGCGGGGTCAATGGGTGGTTTGATGAATTTGAGTAGTAAAGCATGTTGTTATAGCTTAATTATAATGTGTGGATGTTAGAGGAACTATTTCCTTACGTTTTCTCGATGGCTTTGGGATCAGAATGTATGTAGGATCGACTTAGGGTTTCTGCAGGAACTGGGGTTGAAGAGATTCGCGTCAACATCGATTGACGCCAGGTTCATCAGCCAGGATACAGACGATCAGATACATTGCCGTCTACTTCCTGTAAGCGGCAATCGATGTCGCCGCCAACCTGTGTTTGTGCATGTGTCAGCACTGTTTGTATTACGTGTTTGTGTGTGCATGGCAATGACCAGTGTGAGCCAGTGCACTTGTTATGCTCTTGGAGCATACTGCTCATGTAATGGGCATGTTTTAAGTGAATGATGTGTAATGTACGTAGTGGTTTAAGTTTGTGAGCATGTTGTCCATGTGTTGGACATGTGGTTTACGTGGATGACGTGTGGTACACTAATCAGGGTGTAATATACACGTGTTGTCTTCGTGGTTTGGGTGTGTGCATACTACACACTTTGTCGTAATGTAATTCTTATGATTTGTCGTAGTAACTGGGCAGTGAGGTTCCTGTGTGAGCCTAGCCATGATTTTGTAGTGTTTGGGCAGTAAAGGTCATGTGTGGACCTAGCCCTGGTTCGTTGTTGCCTTTTGAATAATATTATATTGATTTATGTATTAAGTGGTGTGTGTGTAGCCACGGAGGTCATGAGGTGACCAATGATAGGCAAGTTTGTGGTTTAGGTATGTGTTGGTGTAGGATAGCTTTGGGGTCATATGGTGACCGACGTTAAGCTAATCCTAACCCATGTATATTGTGAATTATAAGTAAAATCTATATGTGTAAGTATCGTGGTTTGTGCTAGCCGAGTGTGGTGGTCCGGCGCCTATTCCGAAATGCCTCTCTAGTCGGGTACCCCAGGTTCTTTGTGAGCCAGACATGTGTGTTTGTTGTGCTTGGGGTTTTGTCCCTATACAGTGTGGTACCGTTGAGGTCTGTGTCGTCTTCCTGGACACCCTCACTCCTGTGCTTGAGTTGTACGTCCGGCTGAGGGAAAGACGACAGTAGGGCAGCGGCTTGTGTTGGTGGGTGTGTAGTCGCTTGTAGCTCGCTTGTAGTTGGGGGTTCGGACACCAGTAGTCGACACTCGTCCCCAGCTAGTCCTGTTTTCCAGTGCCTCACTTTAGGGTGCTCCGGCCAGAGACCCTAGAGGTGCCAGGCATGGGCCTGCAGCTGTGTGTCTGTAGGTGTGGTGTTGGTTGGTCTCCACAGTTGTCTGACTTGTTCTCGTGGAGCGGCAGTTGGACCTTTCGTCCGTGACTGCGAGGCTGAGAGGTTGTTCTTGTGTTGTGTTGTCCGGGTTGGATACTGGCTTGATCAGCTAGTAGTCTGTTCCCGTGTGGTGGCGTCGTTCTTTCTGACTCGTGCTTAGTTAGCTCCAGTTGTGGTTGTGGTGACGTCGTTCTTCGTGACTCGTGCTTTGCCAGCTCTGGCTGTGGCTTGACTCGTGCTTTGCCACTGGCTGTAGTTCGTGAGTTTGTGACTTGTGGTCGAGGTTTGACCAGTTCGAGGTGTGCCCTGGTGTTGGCACAGTTGTGGTTGAGTTGTGGTTTGTGTGACTTGCCGATTGAGGTTTTACTTGTAACATTGTGCCTAAATAAAGGTATAATATAATTGTGGTTCAGTGTGGTGTTTATCACCTACTTATACCCTTGTTCGGGTGTTTTGTGTTGTGTTACCTCAGAGTAGCAGGTACCTATTCCCTTCGTGGGTTACTTTGTAGTTTTGTGGTGGTACATTGTGTACCAACCTTTTCGGGTACTTGTGTGTTGTGGAGGTCTTGTGGTTTGACCTGCCACTTGTTGTATCCTATCCATTTTAAGTAGATCTTTGTTTATAATTTATTGTGGATTAGTTTGTGATTATTAATTATGTTACCCTTTGTGGGCAATTTGCCGATGAGGCTTGTAGCCTAGGCATATTGTGGTTTAGTAGAGCTATGTTCCGTGGAGGCCGTGTGAGACCTTCCACTTGTTGGGTTTTACTCTTCTTGGGTATGATTCCAATTATAGTTTGTGTGTTATAGATTGGCTTCGTGGTAGCCAGTTCCGTTACCTTGTCTGTAGTTTTCGATGTAGTGAGGTTTGGAGTATAAAGGACCTGCTCTTTGTTAGCAGTCCTGTTACTCAAGTGTTTGAGGTTTGCCTGTGATGCTTGCAGCTTAGGCAGTGACTTGTCTGTGTGGCTTATAGCTTAGGCAACCAGTTGTTGTAGCAGTGTGCCAGTGAGACTGTGGTTTAGGCACTTTAGTAGTTGGGCTGACTAATGATATTATATTAGTCCTGTAGTCCTACTTTCCTTCTGAGAACTTTATGTTTATTATCATGATTATGTTTAATTGTTATTTATTGTCATGATGTGAGCATGAAATGGTTTGGCTATTGATGTTGCCAGTGAGACCCATTGGGGTTGAGGTGTCCGTGGTTATGGTGTTGTTTTGGGTAGCCCCTACTGAGCCAGTGACTTGTTGAGGCTCACTCCCCTACAGTTCTTTTCAGGGCTTGCCGAGTGTTTGGCTTGCAGCAGCGTTGTGTCAGACTTGTACCACCAGCAGTTGTGTAGTAGTAAATGTTGTGTGAGCTTGTGCTCCCTCGGGGTATGCCCCAGGTAGTTGTACTTTCTTTTAAATTGGACATGTATTAATGTAATGGGACAGTTGTACAAATTTGTGAAAAGATATGAGCACATGTACTTTCTTGTGTCTTATATTCTTGTTGTTTGTCTTTTATACTCTTACTGGACACGTGTGTGAGATATCCTTTACGCGACTTCGGTCTGTTCGCGGGAGGCGGATCTAGATATGGAGCCTTAATGGGCATAAGTACTCCGGTCCGTCACAGTTGGTATTAGAGCAATGTCCAGTTAGAATATGAAAAGACATTGAAAGTATAAGATTCCAAGCCTTTTTCGTAACAAATTCTCATCGATCCTCTGTGAAGAATATTCTCCAGCACCAGTGCCAAGTGTGAAAGAAGTAGAGCAGAAATCTAAGCAGCCAGCAAGTAATCACATAACGATCTAGAATCGAGCTTCACAATAGTAGTGAAGCAGATCAAGCCATCGTTCAAAGCACCAACACATTGAAGCCTTAATGCGACTCCAACATAAGATGAATTGAAGAAGGATTGCAAAAGGAGTCGATTCATTCTGATTTGTTCTATTTATCATGAGTTGAATTGTGTGTCTTTCTGATCTATTTTGGAATCGTGGGATTTTCCATTGATCTGTGAATACATGTGTGTGTGCAATGGAGATCTGATCTTAGCTGGAGGGTCTTCTAGCTTTTGTGTGTGTAGACTGAGCCGTCATACTCGTATGTGTGTAGACTAAGCTGTCGTGCTCATGTGTGTGTTGTATCTCTATTTAGAGATAGTGTGTGGTTAATCCTCATGCATGAGGGGTGGATGTAGGAATCATGAATTGTGATCTCCAAACCACCTTAAAAATTCTCTATGCATTGGTTTGATTTGTTTGTTCTCCGCTAGATATTTGCATAGGGGTACACCTAAGTAACTGACACACACTTGATTAATCACACACTGAGTGATAGGTGTTTATATTACATTCAAACTGTTTGATAATTTACATTAATCACTTAAGCACATGTTAACATTAACTTTATCTCAATCAGGTCTTATGGGGGGTTGGATTTGATCAAGTAGGTCTTGAAAGAATTTTTTAATTTCCTATTATTCCCAAAAAGTCTATTCAACCCCCCATCTAGATTTGCCATATCACATTGTTTCTAGCCAACAATTAGTATCAGAGCGAGTGCTATGTTAATTAGTGTTATTTCATTGTTATTTTGGTTCACTTATTAGTTTTATATAGGCTAAACAGTCTTGAGCAAATCCATTGATATGGCAAGCTATTTTAATTTGCATGAGATGTATGTTTTAATTTCAAATAAATCTACAAGCTCATTACTATCTTCTAAATTGTAGGATTCTTTAGTGGATTCGAGAGGAATGGGAGGAAAAGAGATAGAAAAGTGTCTTATGGCACATGGAAGCACAAATAGCTTGGTAAAATCTAATAATTCTTTGAATTCACGCTATGACAGTGATGATGAAGAATTATCTTATGATGAGTTGAAAGAATGTTATGAACATCTATGTAAAGAGATGAAGAAAGTTAAAACTCAAAACAAGAAGTTGAAGAACAAAATAGAATAAAATGAGATGATGATTGATAACTCTTACGCTTTTTATAAAAATAATGATGAATTGAAAATTGGAAATGAGAAACTAAGGAATGAAAGTGATGAGATTAAAAATGAAAATAAAAAACTTGAAAACATCAAGATTGATTTGAGAAAGAAGAATGAGATGCTAGAATATAAAGAAGATTTTCTGATTTTTTTTAGATTTTCTAATTTTTTTTCTTGGATTTTGGGATTTTCTATTTTTTTATTTTCTAATTTCTTTTCGGACTTTATCAAATTTTTTGGATTTTTGGGACATTCTCATTTTTTGGAATTTTGGGATTTTCTGACCTTTTTGGATTTTTGGGATTTTGTGTTTTTGTTTTTTTGGTTTTGAGATTTTCTGTAGCGACACCTTCTACACCTAAGTGATCAGTTATGAATCTGACTTTCCATCACACGCTTGTCAAACACCCCCTAGGTGCAGTGTGCATTTGTTCTTGGCTTCTCTAAGGCTAATTGCCCCTAGTCGCTAGTGTTCCTACACAGACTAGGTGTGGGAGTGCTCCGGTTATTAGTGGGGATAGGAAGACTTAATGGGGATAAGACTTGGCGTCGGTGCTCGGGACATTGGCTTGTTTGACTCACGAGGGTGTATCTCACAAGGGTTCCGTCTATTTTCCAGAGACTTTGTGGTCATTGCTTTTGTTCGGGGCATGCGTATGACCGGGCTCAAGGGCGTCTCACGGGGAACTGTACTGCCACTCTTTGCCATGCCCCTATTCTCATTTTTCCACATATTCATTGTTATTTTGTAATTTTCTGTCTTTAAAACTGACCGCCTCTCTTTGAGACTTCACTCGCATGTGATCTACGCCCTCCCTTGTCTACAAGTCAACATCCTTTTGCCCCTAGACCTTGTCCGAGAAAGAAGAGAATAAACCTTTGCTCCCCTATACTAGGGCTAAGTAGGAACACATTTGTCTAAGGGGAACTGACCATGGGTCGCCGTGTTGTGTGTGTGACTGAACCCAGGGGTTATTTGACAGCAAATGAAACGGATGTGAGGCCCACGACTGCTGGCATTCTTTTGCAAAATAATGTCGCTATTGAAAATCTTTTATTAAGGGTATAATCCTTTAAGGTACAACCCATTCCACGGGTGAGAGAGCTCTTCACTTTCGGCGTTGACTAGCCTATATGCGTTCCTTGGGTACACCTCCTTGATGACGTATGGCCCTTCCCAATTTGCTTGCAACTTTGACCTAGGACCTCCAGGTTTTATGAAAATTTGCTTCAAGACCATGTCTCCTTGAAACTTACGTTCAATCACTTTCTTTTGAAAAGATCTTGAGAGTCTATTTTGGTATGCAAGCACATTGTCAGCCGCAGCCAGACGCCGCTCGTCTAGGAGTTTCAACTGTGTAAGTAACGCCTTTCGACGTTCATTGAGGTTAAGTTCTTTATCCAACTGTACTCTTAGCGAAGGAATGACGATCTCATATGGACATACCGCCTCCATCCCATAAGTAAGTGAAAAAGGAGTTTGCCCTCTGGGCGTGTGGACGGAGGTACGGTAGGCCCATAGAGCCTCAATTAGTTTCTCAAGCCAATCATCGAATTTATGAGACTCACAATTTTTCTTTAAAATCTTCAAAAGTGTTTTGTTTGTGGCTTCGGCTTGGCCATTGCCCTGTAGATAGTATGGAGACAAATGATGCAGAGAAATGTTGAATTTCTTACATAAGTCCTGAAGCTCTTGAGATATGAATTGGGCTCCATTGTCGGTGACGATGCTGCTTAGCACTCCAACCACGAGATGATGTTCTTCATGATGAGCCGACATACAGTTGAACCTTTGATTTCTGCGAATGCTTCTGCTTCGGCCCACTTGGTGAAGTACTCAGTAGCAATGAGAATGAATGATTTCTATTTGATTTGAGCATTAGGATCACCAAGAGGTCCAATGATATCAAAGGCCCACATGGAAAATGGCTAAGGGGAGGATAGTGGATGTAAGGAGGAAGATGGAGCATGGATTTTATCAGCATGAATCTGGCACTTGACACACCTACGGACGTAGATGGCACAGTATTCTTCTAGGGTCGGCCAGTAATAGCCCTGCCTAAGAATTTTCTTAGCTAGCATCTGGCTAGTCACATGCCCTCCACATTCACTGGAGTGGGCTCCTTCCACTACCTTCCAGGCTTCTTTATCTGACAAGCATCTGAGGAGCATCCCATTTAGAGCGCGTCTGTACAACACTTCTCCAACAATGGTATACCTTAACGCCGCTCTACAGATGTCTCTCCTATCTTCAACCTCAGCTTCTTCTGGGAAAGTACCGTCCTTGCAGTATTGCTTGATCTCGTGGTACCATGGCCTTTCTTCTTCCATCATTTCTCCTAAATCCATAAGCATTACTTCCTTCGCTTCTCTTCTCTCTGCTAAAGAGCTCCTGAGGTTATTGAACCAAGGATCCTGAGTGTAGGGTGCTTCTAACCTCTAGACAATGATAGTCTCAGTGCTGCGGCTGAGAGGGAAGGAGAGAGATGAGGCCAGAGATGCCAGGGCATTGGCCAGGATGTTCTGAGAGCGAGGAGTGTGAATGTAGATAATCTTGCGGAATTACTTGGCTAGGAGAGTGACCAGATCTTGATAAGGCTTGAGTTTAGGGTCACGAGTGCGGTAGGTAGAAAGGACTTGCCGAAGGACGAGTTGAGAATCTCCTATGATCTTGAGATGTCGCACGCCTAAGAGATAGGCAAGTTTTAGACCGGCAAGGAGAGCCTCATACTCGGAAATGTTGTTGGTGGCAGGGAATTGGAGTTGATAAGCCAGTGGAATGGTGATCCCTTCTGGGGTGAGCAAAACAGCACCTATGCCCCGTCCCCTAGAATTGAGAGCTCCATTGAAATGAAGTGACCAGAAGGGATCGCGAGAGATGAGTGACAGGTTTTCATCAGGGAATTCTTTCTGAACCGTGTCACTATGAGGAAGAGGAAGGTAAGCAAGGTGTTAAGCAATGACATACCCTTTTATAGCCTTCTGGACTACAAAGGTGATATCAAATTGAGACAAGAAGCTCTGCCAACTAGCTAATCTGTCGGCAAGGATTGGCTTCTCTAGGAGATACCTAATAGGATCCATTCTAGAAATCAAGCTCACCTGATGGGCTAGGAAGTAGTGCTTCAATTTCTGCACTACCCACACTAGCGCTGCACATGTTCTCTCCATTATGGTGAGCTTGAGCTCGGAGGGATTGAATAGCCTAGATAGGTAATAGACTGCCCTTTCTTTGCCAGAATCATCATGTTGAGCAAGGATAGCTCCTAGAGAGTCCTCAATAGTCTACAGATATCGGATAAGGGGTTTTCCTGGGACAGGCGCCTGCAGCACGAACAAATTCATAAGATAACTTTTGAGCTCATCAAAGGCTTCTTGGCATTTATCATTCCATTCAAATTTGACTCCTCCTTTTAACAGTTCATAGAAAGGACGACATCTTTGGGAATGCTGAGATATAAATCTCCTTATGAACTATAGCTGACCAATTAGTCCTCGAAGTTCAGACATGTTCTTAGGAGGAGGCATCTCGTTTATTGCCTTGGCCTTATTCGGATCTATTTGGATCCCCCGCTTGCTGACTATGAAACCCAATAGCTTGCCTGAGGAAACCCCAAATACGCACTTCTTCGGATTCATCTTTAATTGATATTCTCGTGTGCATCGAAACACTTTGGCAAGCACGGAGGAGTGTTCACTTCGGGTCCGAGACTTCAGCACAATATCATCCACGTAAACCTCAACATCAATATGAATCATATCGTGGAAGATTGCTAACATTGCCCTTTGATAAGTGGCGTCGACATTCTTTAATCCAAACAGCATGACCACATAACAATAAGTTCCCCAGGGCGTGGTGAAGGAGGTTTTCTCTTGGTCCTTTGGGGCTAGACAGATTTGATTATATTCTGAGTAACCATCCATGAATGAGAGGGTTTCGAACCCAGCGGTGTTATCAATTAGAACATCCAAGTGAGGTAATGGGAAATCGTCTTTTGGACATGCCCTATTTAAGTCTCGGAACTCTATGCAGATTCGAACTCCTCCGTCCTTCTTCATTAATGAGACTATATTGGCCACCCACAAAGGATAGAGGACTACTGTAGCACCCCGGAAATCTTAATTCAAAGTAAATGGAAATAAATAATTTCCATAATATCAGAGTATTTAAAACATACGTATCATTATCGTATGTGCTAAAACACATCGGAAAATTCCATAAAAATTATAAATCAACCCCACACATTATTCCTAAATGTTTCACAAAGAAATTTGTGCCAATAAAAATCGGATTACTCAAGTTCAAAGTGTTTTGCGACTTATTATCGTAATTCATGAATAAGTCGAAAAATCATTATCACACGTACTCGGATGAGCCATAAAATTAAATAAAAATCATATATGGACTTCAAATAATATCCTCTAATGACCCATCAAGAAATTTGGGTCAATAAAAATCATTTAGGCTAGGTTTAAGAGTTATTATGACCGATTATCCAAATTAGGAAACAAGTTGGAAAACCGTTAACGCAGAAATACGACGCAACCATAAATTAAATAAAAATATTGGAGAGACTTCTAACATTATATATTAATGACCTAATATCATAATTGGGCCAATGGACATCATTTGGCCCAAAAATCAAATGAAGCAAGAAAATGCATAAAAATTCGTAACTCTAAATAGACAGAAATTAGAAACAACAATTTGAGTTGAATTGGGATGCAATCATGCATTCTTGGCAACCCAAATTCGTGCCTAACTATGGTGGGAGATTTCATAAAGCCTCACACACTAAAAGGGAGGAAGGAATCCTAAAAAAATAGGAAACTAACATGTCAAAACTGCAACTTGGCTTTCCTAGTCATAATAGGACTCCTAAACACCATGGTTGCTTAAATACTCTTCACCAAATCTTAGGGACGAGTTTTAGAACATGCTAGGGTCATGTGGAGGAGCTCTTGATGGCTGAGGAGCTGTGGAACGCCCACACCAAGCCGTTCTTTCTTCCCCTTCTCGTCTGCTGCGACCTGCACAAACCGTCCACTTGAAGTCGACCAAAGGTGAGTCAAACCTAAACCGAACATTGCAAGGCCTATACCCATGGAAAGAGGGTCAAGTCTACATTCTAACCCAAGTGGAATGCCCAAATGCCATGCAGTATACACGGAGTATTAAGCGTTTTCCTCCAAGTGGTCTGAACACGGGTTTTCTGGAAAAATGAGACTTCTTCAACCCAGAAGGTAGGTTTTCTCAGGCCAAACCTTAACATATCCTATACCAATGTGTAGAGCATCAAGTTAACTTTCATTTCCCACTAGTTTCATCGAATTTCATTTAGTAGATTTTGAATTATAAGTATTTTTCCAAAGTCGTGCACTGTTAGGGCTTTTCCCGTTCTTTGTATGTTGCATGTGATTCAAGACCGAATTAGAGTAAACTCATAACCTAAAAGTTATTCTACTAGTTGTACTCGTCAGGTTTCGTGTTGAACAGTTTGTGTAAATCTCATTAGGTAGAGAGTTATAAGCAGGGTAAGAGGGTTGCTGCCTGAAACTACGTTGTTCAGGTTACACTTGGTATTACGTTGTGTTTGACTTGATTAAAGCCTATCAAAACCATCATGGTCTTCTAATTCCGATTTACTGGAAGCACCCTTGCATGTCTAGATTAGTTTAAAACTGGTTTCGTTATTTTTCATACCCTGTACAAATTGTTCTCTATTTTAGAAGCACCTTGTGTCAATATAAGGCAGTTCTGGACCGCAATCCAAGAACATGTCATTTCTTTGTCGACGTCAGGCGCAGACCCTGTGAAGGCGACGACCCGATAGGCCGCGTTCTGAGGTCTTGTCGCGACAGTACCGACCGTCGCGTTCTGAAAGCGACGAAGCGCTCCGTCGCGACCCTGCTGCCTGATCTGACCGCCCTGTCGCGTTCTTCACATAACCCTGTCGCGTTCTGGCCCCGACCCGTCGCGACCCTTACTGGGGTCTGTCGTGACCTGACCCCGGGCCTGACAGCCCTGTCGCTTTCCTTATATGTACCTGTCGCGATCTCAGGATTTTCATTAAACCCCCACTTACATTCTTGCAAACCTAACCGCTATACCCGAGGTCTGGTTAATATGATATTTAGTGTGTGATTTCACATGTTTTGGGTCTGATCATTGCATGGTGGTTATTTTAATGGCTTAAAAGTGATTAACCCATTTAAAAGCTTTAATTATATGAATGCTATTCTAATTGCTCCTTAAATGTTATGATCCATTCATGCAAACTCATGATTTAATCTCTCCATTATTCTACCATGTTTAAAATGATAATTATTGTTCTTAAAATCTTGCAAACCCATGTGTAGTTAAATGCATTGTTCAATTCGTGCCATCATGTTAAGTGCTTTCCGCGAGTTTTGAAACCGATGGTTTGAGAATTGAGACACGCGTACATAACTACACACTTGCACATCTAGGCAGCCCTTTTCTTGGGAAATTGAAAACTCTCTACCGGTCATTCCGAATTGGTAGACTAGCGACCTTTTCACCAAGGCCTCCGTAAATCTCCTCTGACCATGGATTCCCACATGGCCGACGAGTTGGTTGTACCATTGAATTTCCTTAGAGATAGCGTGCACTTCCTTTTCTCTTCTTGATCACGTAAGTATGATTTGCACTCCAGACTAAATCCATCAATATAAAGATTGAACTAAATCATAAATCGTACCGTTATGCTGCCGAATTTATCTCTTGACCATTGTTATCATGAAATCATGTTCAAATTACGTATTGTTGGTTCCCATCATCATGATGAACATGACATTACACACGCTTACTTATTGAAACTCTCATTGGCCATTATTAATGACTGTGGGTATCTACATTTAAAATTTTACATGAGATTGCTGACAGGGCACGGCGTGTGTCCAAGGGCTCCAGTCTAGCCCCAATGACGGCGAGTCATAAATATACTGTTAACCATGGGATATAATGATTACTGGCGTTGCATCTGCGCTGAGAGTCTTGCTTGCTTGTTGAATGATAGATACAACAACCACATACACGTGTCCTGGTGTACATTCTTGATGGATCTTTTCTTGGTGTACATTAGTGTCTACGTGCTAGATTAGTGTTACTTGACCGTGCTCGTACATTCTTGCTTCCTTACTTGCTTGCGTGATATGGCCATCTTGCATTTAATGCAACTAGTGATATCTTGCGTTCTTGAAAACTATTGACATCAAGTGAAATCTTGCGTGCTCGTACAAAGTGATCTATTGCTAGTTCTTCTCGTTATATCGTTCTAGATCTTGTTCCATCATGATCTCTCTATCTAGCTTATTTCATGTATCGTGTTTTAATGAGTTTTATTCGTACATGCATATCATGACATTCATCGTGCTTACCTAGTTCTAAATTACTCATCACTTATATCATTGCCCGCACATTGAGATATAAATCCTACTGGGCTAGTTTGCTCATCCCCTACTTTTACCCAATCTAGGTGACTATGAAGATCAAGAGGAAGAGCAAGTAGAGGATGGGAATGTGTTCGAGTGAAGAGCGTTCCAAATATGAGTCTATCTATAGTTAGTTTATTTTAAGTGTTAGAACAATGTAGTAGGAAGTGAGGTATTATGTACTTTTTACTTTTTTCTTGAGTCTTAGTCCTGTAATAGTTTCCATTTGGAACACAATGAGTTGAGATTTGAATAAAAGATTAGTTGAGTTCAATGTTTGGGCCCTATGACAATGTATGTTATTATACATTTAGTGCGTCCTAGCTAGAGGCTTATTTGCCGACTGTTCACATCTCGAATTATCGACTCGAATTCTTCGAACTAATATCTGCTGCGAAATTCTCGGGACATGACAGTTTAGTGGTATCAGAGCCTAGGAATACCAAATAGGATATATGTCTCAGGATTAGGAGATACCTATGGAACCTAGGTCATGGAAATTAAATATAGTACCTGGTGAGAATGGGTAGAAACTGTGTATATGTTAGAAAGAATTAAACACTCCTACCCATTGACTCTGATAATGTATCTAGAGACATTAATTGGTTTCCATCCTTTTCTCAGGAACCCTCATAACTCTTACACTCAACTGCAATGGCTCGTAATCAGTGGCAAGTTATGCAAGAAACTGTGGCTGGACTGACCCATGCATTACAAAATGTAGTTCAGGCTGGAAATCAGGCTGGAGCTGTAAGGAATGGAGCCGGTGATCTGCACCGAAATTTTAGGAGTTTAAACCCTCCTCGTTTCTCTGGATCCCCTGATCCGGACGAGGCAGAGAATTGGCAAGAGGAGATAGAAAGGATTTTCCAGGTGATGCAATGCACTAATAGAGAGAAAGTGGTACTGGCCACTTTCCAATTTACTAAAGATGCTCGAGCATGGTGGAAGGCCACCTCGGCCCACCTGCCAAATGTAGCTGAACTGGAGTGGGCCGGATTTCTGGAGATATTTCGAGGAAAGTATTTCTCTGAGAGAGTCAAGGAGAAGAAGGCAGCAGAGTTTGCCGCACTAAAACAGAAAGGGATGTCCGTGGCTGAGTATGAGGCTCAGTTCGCACGACTTGCTGTGTATGCCCCACATTGGTGGGAACGGAAAGATTAAAGGCTAACCGTTTCATGGACGGGCTCAGGCCCATGTTCATTGAAAGGTTCAGACCACACAAAATTCAAACTTACACTGAGATGGTCCAAAGAGCTCAGCTGGTAGAAGACACCATGGCCAAAGTGGAGGGCATGAGGGGCAAGGACAACTCCAAGCCGGTCTTCGTCAAGAAGGGAGCACCTAATATTGCTCCAACCTTTCGTAACAACATCGTCAACAACAACAACAAGAGGCCGAATGCCGGAAGAGATGCTGTGGGAGACAAAAGAGTCAAAATGGAAGGTAAGCATTTGGCTGAGAACTGCAAATTCTGTGATAAACCAGGACACCGAGCTGAGGAATGATGGAAGAAGCTCGGGGCATGCTTGAGATGTGGTGGTCGTGACCACCGTATTCCTGACTGTCCAATGATGAAGGACCAACTAGGTAGAGCTCAGAATGCACCACGACGTCAGGGATGCCTTAATGCTGTCATAGAAGCTGACCTACTCGAGGAAGGGGGTATGGTGGAAGGTACCATTTCCATACACTCTCAACCTGCATTTGTGCTTATTGATACTGGAACTGCTTATTCATTTATTTCCACCACATTTGTTGCAACTCTACCTGTCAAACCTGTCCCCTTGAAATCCAAGATCACTGTAGCCTCTCCACTAGGCTCAGAATCTGAACTCACTCACTTCTTGCCGAAATGTGAAACTATAATTGGAGGGCACAATCTCCCTGCCGACCTTATCTGTTTAGACATGAAGGGTTATGATGCCATTTTAGGTGTCGATTGGCTAATTGAATATGATGCCGATGTAAACTGTCGCCATAGGAGGGTCACTTTTAAAAGACCAAACCTTCCAACTCTATCACTACTTGGCACCCGTTATCACAAACACCCTATCTTTATATCCTCCTTAAAGGCTTCTAAGCTGATCAACCAGGGTTGTGATGCTTTCCTAATTTCCGTTTTGGCAACTAAAAAGAAGAAATCAACCCTAGAAGACATTCCAATAGCCAGGGACTATCCTGATGTATTTACAGAGGAATTACCTGGTATACCACCTGAGCGGGAGGTAAACTTCACCATTGCGTTACTCCCTGGGGCAGCCCATGTTTCGAAAGCCCCGTACCGCATGTCCCCTGTTGAATTGCAGGAGTTGAAGAGACAGATCCAAGAATTGCTAGATTAAGGTTTTATCAGGCCTAGCACATCCCCGTGGGGAGCGCTAGTGCTATTTGTCAGAAAGAAGGATGGGACAATGAGGCTATGCATTGATTACCGTCAGTTAAACTAGTTGACAATAAAGAATAAGTATCCACTGCCCGGCATCGACGAGCTGTTTGACCGGATCTCCGGTGCACAATATTTCTCCAAGATAGATCTAAGATCAGGCTACCATCAACTAAGAATAAAGGAGGAGGATATTCACAAGTCTGCATTCCGGAGTAGATACGGTCACTATGAGTTTGTGGTCATGCCGTTTGGTTTAACAAATGCTCTAGCGGCTTTCATGCAACTTATGAACAATATTTATAGGCCATACTTGGACCCGTTTATAGTGGTGTTCATTGATGACATCCTCATTTACTCCAAATCCAAAGAAGAACATGAAGAACACTTGAAGGTTGCTCTGCAAGTGCTCAGAGATAACCAACTCTATGCCAAACTTAGTAAGTGTGAACTCTGGATAAAGGAAGTGTCCTTCCTTGGTCACATCATATCCAAGGAGGGAATCTTCGTGGATCCATCTAAGGTGGAGGCAGTAAAGAACTGGGAAAGGCCGACAATGGTGTCGGAGATTAGGAGCTTTCTGGGGTTAGCAAGTTATTATCGTCGCTTCATTAAAGATTTCTCAAAGATAGAGGTACCATTGACCAGGCTTACCAGGAAGGAGAATCCGTTCGCATGGACTGATGAATGTGAAGAAAGTTTCAGGGCATTGAAAGAGCACCTTACCTCTGCACCCGTATTGACCCTGCCTGCCAGTTGCTGGGGGTAGTTTTGATGTATACACCGATGCATCCGGGATCGGCCTTGGCTGTGTGCTGATGCAAAATGGGAAAGTTATATGCTACACGTCCAGACAATTGAAGAAGCACGAGGACAATTATCCTGTACATGATCTGGAGCTAGCTGCTGTAGTCTTCGCCTTGAAGATATGGCGTCATTATCTATATGGTGAGAAATTCATTGTGTTTTTTGACCATAAAAGCTTGAAGTATATGTTTTCTCAACAGGACTTGAATATGAGACAACGGAGGTGGTTGGAGTATCTCAAAGACTTCGACTTCACGATCCAATATCATCCAGGAAAAGCAAATGCTGTGGCAGATGCTCTAAGTAGAAAGCCAATGATCACATTGTTAAGTTTAATGGTAGACGAATGGAAGTTATTAGAAGACTTCGCCAAGTTAAATGTTGATGCTGACATCAAAAAGAAGGGATGCTTTGTTGCTAGTGTTAGAACACAACCCACACTATTGGAGGACATCAAAACACTCCAAGACCATGACCCTGTACTTGTGGAGATTAAGGCTAATCTGGACCAGAGGCCGGATTTCTCATTAACTGAAGATGGAAGGCTATTGTTCCGGGATCGAGTCTGTGTACCCGACCATGCGGAGACAAAGAAAATGATTATGGATGAGGCTCACAAGACTAGATATACTATTCATCCTGGAACTACCAAAATGTATCAAGATTTGAAAAGAAGCTTCTGGTAGCCTAATATGAAGAGAGAGGTGGCAGAATATGTCGCCCATTATTTAACATGTCAAAGGGTCAAGGCGGAACACTTGCGACCCGCAGGTAAACTCAAACCCCTAGAAATTCCGGCATGGAAATGGGAAGGTATAGGGATGGACTTTATTTTCGGACTACCCAAATCTAGAGGTGGATTCGATGGTATCTGGGTTATTGTTGACCGCTTAACTAAGTCGGCTCACTTCTTGCCAGTGAAGAATAAGTGGTCAGTAGATGTGCTGGCTGCATTGTATGTGAAGGAAATAGTCAGATTACATGGAGTACCGGTGTCTATCGTGTCTGATAGAGACCCTAGGTTTACATCCCACTTTTGGAAAGGATTGCACTACTCCTTGGGATCTAAACTAAACTTTAGCACGACTTTCCATCCACAGACAGATGGTCAGACGGAGAGAACCAACTAGGTGATTGAAGATATGCTTAGAGCATGTGTCCTAGATTTTGGAGGTAGCTGGCACAAACACTTACCTCTGGTGGAGTTCGCCTACAATAATAGCTATCAAGCTAGCATTCAAATGGCACCATTTGAAGCACTCTATGGCAGAAGTTTCCGATCTCCAATATGCTGGTATGAAGTTGGCGAAAAACAAATGCTAGGACCAGAGATGATAAGGGAAACCACAGAGAAGGTAAAGCTTATTAAAAAAAGAATGGCAGTGGCGCAGCAAAGACAAAAGGCATATGCAGATAACAGAAGGAGAGACCTGGAGTTTCAGGTGGGTGAACATGTATTCTTAAATGTGTCTCCAGGCCGTGGGATCAGGCGTTTTGGCATTAAAGGCAAGTTGTCACCAATGTTTGTCGGGCCTTTCGAAATCCTTGAAAGAGTCGGCAAGGTGGCATATCGTCTCGCTTTACCACCACAAATGGACGGAATACACAATGTGTTCCACATATCCATGTTGAAAAAGTATGTACGAGATCCATGGCATGTCATAGAATACGAGCTTCTGGAGTTCAACAAAGATGGAACATATCAAGAGAAGCCAATTAAGATCGTGGACCGGAAACTGCGCCAACTAAGGAACAAGGTTATTCCACTAGTAAGGGTTAGATGGAATCAACGCATGGATGAGGACGACACGTGGGAAACCGAGGAAGCAATGCGCCAAAGATACCCGGAGTTATTCACAAGTAAGTACGCCTCACTTGTACAATAATTTTCTATACATGAATTTGGGGACCAAATTCTCTTAAGTGGGGGAGGGTGTAGCACCCCGGAAATCTTAATTCAAAGTAAATGGAAATAAATAATTTCCATAATATCAGAGTATTTAAAACATACGTATCATTATCGTATGTGCTAAAACACATCGGAAAATTTCATAAAAATTATAAATCAACCCCACACATTATTCCTAAATGTTTCAAAAAGAAATTTGTGCCAATAAAAATCAGATTAGTCAAGTTCAAAGTGTTTTGCGACTTATTATCGTAATTCATGAATAAGTCGAAAATCATTATCACACGTACTCGGATGAGCTATAAAATTAAATAAAAATCATATATGGACTTCAAATAATATCCTCTAATGACCCATAAAGAAATTTGGGTCAATAAAAATCATTTAGGCTAGGTTTAAGAGTTATTATGACCGATTATCCAAATTAGGAAACAAGTCGGAAAACCGTTAACGCAGAAATACGACGCAACCATAAATTAAATAAAAATGTTGGAGAGACTTCTAACATTATATATTAATGACCTAATATCATAATTGGGCCAATGGACATCATTTGGCCCAAAAATCAAATGAAGCAAGAAAATGCATAAAAATTCGTAACTCTAAATAGGCTGAAATTAGAAATAGGCAATTTAAGTTGAATTGGGATGCAATCATGTATTCTTGGCAACCCAAATTCGTGCCTAACTATGGTGGGAGATTTCCTAAAGTCTCACACACTCAAAGGGAGGAAGGAATCCTAAAAAAATAGGAAACTAACAAGTCAAAACCGCAACTTGGCTTTCCTAGTCATAATAGGACTCCTAAACACCATGGTTGCTTAAATACTCTTCACCAAATCTTAGGGACGAGTTTTAGAACGTGCTAGGGTCGTGTGGAGGAGCTCTTGGTGGATGAGGAGCTGTGGAACGCCCACACCAAGCCGTTCTTTCTTCCCCTTCTCGTCTGCTGTGACCTGCACAAACCGTCCACTTGAAGTCGACCAAAGGTGAGTCAAACTTAAACCAAACCTTGCAAGGCATATACCCATGGAAAGAGGGTCAAGTCTACGTTCTAACCTAAGTGGAATGCCAAATTCCATGCAGTATACACGGAGTATTAAGCGTTTTCCTCCAAGTGGTCTGAACACAGGTTTTCTGGAAAAATGAGACTTCTTCAACCCAGAAGGTAGGTTGTCTCGGGCCAAACCTTAACATATCCTATACCAATGTGTAGAGCATCAAGTTAACTTTCATTTCCCACTGGTTTCATCGAATTTCATTTAGTAGATTTTGAATTATAAGCGTTTTTCCAAAGTCGTGCACTGTTAGGGCTTTTCCCATTCTTTGTATGTTTCATGTGATTCAAGACCGAATTTGAGTAAACGGGCTTCCTCGGGGGGCAAAGAGTAGAACCACTCGAGGGCCGATCCATCTAAAGATTTCTGGAACAAGTACGCCATGAGGTGGTGGTCGTACTTATGTGGAGCTGATTCATACACAAAATCCTTCAAATGGACATAAGGGTCGCCTACCCCAAAATATCGCCGGTAGACAGGGAGTTCCGACTGGGGTGGGACCCAGAGGTGTTGCAAGGAAGGAAGGAGAATATTGGCGGCCTTCCGTGGGTCCAACTATCTCCGGAGGTCATGAAGTTCCCTCTTTATAGACATCCACTCTACAAGGAAGTCGGAAGGGGACGTGGTGTGGTGAGTGTGAACGAGGGAGCAGGATTGCTCCAAAGAGTAGGACCTCTCACGGAGAACAGAGGGATGTTCGACTTGATAGAATGAAGAGACTGGAGGGGATCTGGGCCAAACTTCCCGTGCTGGAAGGTAGCTGGGCTCAGAAAAGTGAATAGCCTGCAGACGAAGGGGAGTCGGATCCGCCACAACAGAAGGGACATGTGGCGCAGAAGCAGCAGAGGCAAAGGAGGCCACCTGTTGGGCCAAACTATGAGAGGGAGGAGATAGGGGATGCTTTCCTTTGGCAGCGGCCAAAAATTCCCGAACATGGTCTGGGCTCAAGTGTGGGAGGAGTTGACTGAATTGAGCTTGCGGGTCATCTGCCCCAGAAGGAGAAGGGGGGGCGAGACTGACCATCAATGACGGTAGGGGGCTGGATATGCCCTGAGAGAGCGGCCGCGGAAGGTTGGGCCACATCCTCAAGAAGCCTAATGGGCAAAGAGTCACCGGTAAGGACACGAAAGTGATCCATACCGAACAAGGGATTGTGATATAATACAACTGTTGGAGGGGACAGACTCGAGAAACCTAGACAATGACGCATACACAACCCCTAAACAATTAGGGGAAAGGACGCAATTACCAAACAATTCCTAGACCGTAACACACAAGAAAGGACTATGAGATAAGAAAGGGTGTACTAAACAAGCACTCAAGTTGGCATGACTACCGTTAAAGTTTTAGGGTTCGCACTTAACCTTTAATGGATTGATTAATGGAATTACACTCTATCAAATAGGACCCTAATGGGTAAGGACTCAAGTACTCCGGTGACACTAAGGGGGACGCACAACTTACGCGTAAGACGGTCCTAAACTAAGGGTGCAACGGGTACAACCAGCCCGGCAACCGCAACATGCGTACGACCACGGAGACTTACAGAGGCCCTCGGTAGTAGGCCCTGGTCAGCCCACGAGTGCTTGCGGGTGAGAGGGTCTCCACTACCAAGGAGGACACCTAATCTACATGAAATAGTAGTGTATGCATGAGCCAAAGTGCACCAAGGTGCATGCAATGTCTATCCTAAACCAACACAGAGTAACTGATAGGCCTCGGCTGAGGTCGTGATGACCATATCTGTTGCGACCTTATCATGACCGGAGATCCAGACATGATACAAACAGAATGCAGAGATCTACAGCCACACACAAACAACTGAAAAACAAACTAACCTAAAGCACAGTACAAGCATGGAAGAAAGTAGACAACACAGCAAGTGTAACGACCCGACCTCCCAGACCCCTGCCAGGGCCCCGAAGTTCGCGTCGCCACCCACGGATCCAAAGGTCTGGAAGGGTTAGGAGGATTAGTCTAGTGAGATATGTACTGAATTTAAATAACTATAACAATATGTACGATATAGAAAAGTCTATACAACGTGTTCCAAATAAAAAGAACATGTACCAGAAGAAAGGTGCAGTCTTTAAGGGGCATACCCCGAGGACTTGCAAAACACAACTCTCAGCTCACTCGGCTACAAGAGCTCTCAACACTCGCTCTCACTACTGCTGACAACAACACGGCACCACAGCCACCTCTGCAACCCGTCCGACACCGAACTCCCACGACGACGAGCCCCTAGCTGAAGGAAGTAGGGGGGTGAGCCTCGCGAACAAGGCCCAGTAGGGATTACCAGTCCCTCACCGGCCAGAGCAACAGGAACTCTAAAAACAGAAAACTACACTAGAAAGCTGTAAAGCGAGTAACACCTACAGCATGATACTACTAAGTAGCGGAAGAGAACAGCACAATGCCACGACCACCAACTGAGGTCGGGCCACACACACGATTCCCACAGAAACCAACGGAGTCGGGTACACAGCGGAAGCAACCCTCGACACATCTGCCAAGACCACACAACAACCAGGTGAGAACGACGTCTCACCACAAGCACGGCCACCTCAGACCTCCACAGGGACAAGGGCCCACAAGCAGAACCACCCCGGACCCCGGACACACTGCAAGGTCGGAAGCTACATACGCCGGTGCCACTATAGACTGGCACCCAAGAGCGGGACTGTGGAACCGAGAGGACACCGAGCAAAAACCACTAGAAGACGGGTCTGCCCAAGGCCAGACCAACGATGCCCACGAAAGCTAGGCATGGCCAGGCTATAACTGCCGTGCAAGCTCGGGCAACGAGAAACACTTGGAAACATCATGAGGAAACGCCGTCACAACAACAGCAACCAAGCCACCGCCACTAGCAGCTAAGAGGGGGACGCGTCGTCCGCACCCTCTTCGCTCTCCAGCTGGCTCTCGCCTCTAACCTCCCCGGAAGAGCGAGACAGAACCTCCAAGAACACACAACACACGCAACATCGCAGCCTGGCCAAGCTGCGGCCCCACGCTTGACCTCCCTACGTGGCTCCGGAACCAACGTAGAGCGAGGCAGTGAGACAAAGGACTGTCTGGTCTACGCCAGGAAAGCACTCCGAACCCCTCGGCGTTCCAGACCCAGACAAGAGAGCTCTACAAATGACTCAACGCCGCTGTCCAAACCTCATTTCCCCCACAGCTCCAGAGTCCGCTCACGTGGGCTGCCAACTCGAGCACGCTCGTAGCCCGGAGCCACCCTCAACAGGCTCACGAGGACGGGGGTCCCAGGAAACGGAGACAACCTCTGAACGGGACAAGCCCTCAAGTGCCAAGCACCGGGCGAAAGGCGGGGCAAGCACAACAAGAACCACGCCGAACTGCTGGCTTGTAACACACGACAAGCCCAGCGAGCGAGAGGCACGCACGAACCCTCAAGAGGGCTGTCGGCCAACCAAACACGCACGAAAAAGTCGGAGCCTCAGAACACTACCAGCAACACGGAAACTTGTCGCTCTGCTAATAATCGATTGATCACCAGTCAATCGATTATTAGACAGACGCGACCCTCCTGGCACCACTGCCAGGACACGGCCACGAAGGTGTCACCTTCTGTAGCAACATAAATTTTTGTAAAAATAATAATAATAATAATAATAATAAATTAAATAAAGAATTAAAACCTAGCTGAATGGATATTTGAATAGAGCATTAAGTAAAAACCCAGTAAATGGAAAAGAGTAATGGGCTTTGCTTAATGGATCTTCTAGAATTTATTGGGTCAAAAATATGAATTTACAAAGGGAGAATAATAGAAAAATCCCTAAATTCGTAACTAAATTATTACCTAAATAGAAAATGGATATTTAATGCATTAAATAGGAAGTTAGAGTTGGAATTGGATTCCTAAACCTACCCCATATGGGTTAGCACGAATTTGGATCTTTTCCAAGTCTAAATAGAGATTGGAAAGCAATGAAGGAAGGTGGGAGTAAGGAAATTTCGTAATTTAAGAGGAATTAGAGTAGTAGTAGGAATAGAAATACATACTTGCATAAATACACCTCTTAAACTCCCTTGGGCAACCCTAGCTCGTTGCCAAGAGTTGCTGGACGTGGAGAAGAGGCTAAGGAGGAGAGGATTTCGTGGAGAGCAGAAGTGCTTGAAGCTTCTTCCCTTGTTCTTCAAGTTCTAGCCCTAGAAGACAAATAAATCCAAAGGTAGGCATTCTCACAAGCTAAAATTCTGAAATTTTGTCTGTAGGTTCTTCCTACCCTTTTGAACGAAACCCCCAAATTTCATATTTTTTCATCCATCCTATATTTTGTTCTTAATTTTTGAAGTTCTGTAAACATGATAACCCCGAGACATCATGTTAAATCCATATCTCTTTGTATACTTGATCCCATGCTATGAAATTTTTATTGTAAATACTTGATTTTGCTAGGGATCTTTTGACCCCGAAAGCCCTAATTTCTGTTGAGCATGTTACTCGAATTAAATCCATCTTGCTCCCTGTGTCGTGTTCTATGTTACTCGTTCTTGTTCATTCTCAAACCATGTTCAAACCATGCTTTCTCTCGAATCCCTATTTACTAGAAGTACTCTCGCATGTCTGGTTTCATTTGCCACTGATTTCATGATTTTTCATCGCATATATATTTAGTTATGATTTTCTGAACGACCCTGTATCAAAATTGATATCCCTGGTCCGCAATCCAATGTCTGGTCTGACTCCTGTCAGAGTCAGGCGCAGACAACCAGAAGGCGACACCTCGATATGTCGCTTTATGGGCTCCGATTGCGACAGCCTACCTGTCGCGATCAAGAAGGCGACAGGTAAGCCGTCGCTTTCTCAGAACCCGATCTGCAAGCCATGTCGCGATCCTTTTTAGGCCCTGTCGCGTTCTGCCTGGTACATGTCGCAATCCTTACAACCCTATGTCGCCTTCACAGGAATTTTGGTGAAAAACCCATAAAAATATTTCTGTCACTTTCTAAATAATCCTTATGCCTTTTTACAGTTATACCCCAAGTAAAAACCTTGCCTAAAAATGGAGCAATATTGAATAATTTTAAATACATCTTCACGACTTATTTCTATCTATGATTTCTCTTGCACTTGCACACACATGAACCATCCATATATGGCTGAAATCTTGCAGAAAATATCTCATAATGTATTGCAATAAAGCATATTAATTGCCCTATTTTAAAGGACTTGTATTCGTTTCTTGCGTTGTTTATATACCGATATTGATGCTCCATTGTCCTAGAATTCCTCTAGAACGTCGAGCACCTGTTTTATATACACACTTTACTTGGCTTGTGGTGAACTCTCCGTCGGATATTCCTTTCGCCGGACTAGTGAACTCTTGCACAAGGCCTCCGTAAGTCTCCTCTGATCATGGATTCCCACATGGTCGACGAGCCGGTTGTACCCTAACACCTATGATACCCTTAGGGATCTATATGATCCAAACGGCTATTAGAGATTCACTCTCGTCTTAAATCACGCCAGACCTCTGGACCTGTGCATAACAAGGCCAGTGGTAGGGTCGTGAGTTCCACCTGACTGCCAACACCACGTGCGCGTGTTGTGCAACTGTTACTATAGCTTGTTACTCGGAAAGTTACGTGCATTTTCCCTTAGATCTCATCTATACTCGACTCGCTCATCTATTCACGTTCACTCTACTATCTCGTCTATTCATCTAGTGATCTCATCTATTTCTTGGTACTCTCTATTTGGCCATTAAATGATTGATTGTCTACGATAAAAAAACATGACTATGCTAGGCAACATTATAAGGGCCCGGTTTGTTCCTTGGGAGGAGCACCTGAAATGCTATAACTCGCGGGGGTCTAATGATCAGGGTGATGGCATACACCTAACGCATGACACGCAAGATTTGATCTATGGCAATCAATTAATCAAACAGTCAATTATTGGTTTACTTGAATCTCGTGGTTGAAAGATATCGACCAAACACTTGCTATCGTGACTTGTGCACTGTTGTGCAACTTTACTTGTTATCTTGTTATACGGCCAATCCGATATCAACACTTGTCGTGCTATACTCTCGTGCATTGTGCTATTGTTTCTCGTTGTCGTGTACCAGTACTTTCTATATGTTTCTCGTTACTCTCTCTAGTTATCCTGCTTTATAAGACATTAATCACTTAAAGCATGCTTGATCCTGAGATTTAAGTCCTACTGGGCGTTATCGCTCACCCTGTGTTATTTGTCGTTGTGTTCTCAGGTGAGACCGAGGATGAACCATACACTCAAGAGGACGGGAACGACCTGGAGTGATGTCTTGAGTACCCTAGCGTCATATTGCTATATTTAGCGTTGTAGTAGTTAGGTTTGAAGTTCAGTCTTTTGCTTTATTCCAATGTAATCGGGCCCAATAGGTTGGCTTTGATATTAGTGGTTGTAACTAGACATTCGAAAGATTATTAATGAATGAAATTTTTTAGTATTTATTCTTGTTCAATGGTTTGATGTCTAGTACTCGCTCTATACCTGTTCACTTGCAACTGCCTTCGCGCTCCGATATTCCACGTTGGGGCGTGACACCTTCGGTCGCTGAACACAGGGAGGCAACCTGCCGCTTTCCCTTCCAGAAGGTCCTAAGGGAAGGCCTTCCCCGGGGAACACGTCGACACACAACCGGGCCCACGGAAGCACCCGAGACAACACAGGTACTATCGCGACCCCCCAAGGCCATCGCGACAGCATCGCAATGGGAAAGGGCACCGTGACAGCCCTTGTTGCGATCGAGCAAGGCATCACGATAGCAACCCTATCGCGACCCGAAAACACGCCGCGACAGTAATCCTATCATGACCGGGAAGTGCGGCGCGATAGCCTTATCGCGACCGTCAACCGCGTCGCGAAAAGGTCGCGCCTGAGCGGTCCGACGCCTCCTCTGATGTCGCGACGTGTCGAGCCATCGCGACACCAGCAGAGAGGCAGACCAACGGGATCCTCAATCCCGAGCCGCCCATAAAGCATACAAACACACCACAAGGAGGAGGGGAGCATGGGGAAAGCAGTAAAGCTAACTATAAACCCCGAGGGGCTCCCAATCCACCTGGATCGGGAAGGGCATAAGAAATCCCTACCGGTTACGAACAACCGAACACCGTAGGGCCCTTTACGTCGGTTGGCCACCTCCTCCTCGCTCTACGCAAGGTCCACAATGCCACGTCACCACGCACGGCCCTCCTCCTCGCCTGAAACGCTCAAAGAGGAGAGGGGAAGGCGGAGCTCCACCTGAGGGGGAGAAGAGAGGAGAAAATGGAGAGAGAGAGAGAGGGGGAAGGGGTAGCCGGCCAGCACCTTAAGCCCCCGGCACCCAGAACGTGACGGACCGCCCCGTCGCGTTAACAACCTTAACGCGACGGGTCAACGGACTGCGACAAGGACGCACCCCCCACGAGCGCCGCAACAACACAACAGGCTGTACTGACACACCTGCCGACCTGACAGGCGTCAGACGACCTAACAGCGCAACACGACAAAACATTGTCGCGGCTCGTTGATCGGGGGCAACACCAAGATGCGACGGAGAACCAGGACGAGACTAGAACGCGACCCACAAGCTCGCCGCGACACGGATGACTGTCGCTCCGGGCATGAACCCAAGGCGAGAAGGAAACACTAAGGCCATGGACCGTACTGGTCTCTAAGGTGTAACGGGTTTTGGGGTACAACCAGCTCGTTGACTAAGGACGTGCGCCAAAGCCAAGAAGACTTACGGAGGTCTTGACAAGGAGTCGCTGTGGAGAGGTGGTCCAAGTCAAGGGAAAGTGTGTAAAAACGGGTCCGTCGTGCCTCGAGTGCTCGAAGGCCGAGGGAAAACGGTAACGGTAGATAAAATGCGCGAGTAAAAATGGAAACAATTGTATTTAACAAAATAGGGTAATTTAGTCATTTATTTCGATAATTTACCGAATACATTATTGCATAATTTATCGGGGTCAAATGGCATTTAATAATGTTGTGTGTGTGTAAGTGTAAAGAAATCTTGAGGATATGACAAGTCGTGCAAAATGTCATTTTAAGTAATTAGATTTATATCATTAATGCCATTTATTAATTTACCAAGTCGAATTAACTATAACATGAGTTAATCATGGCTAATTAAAGGGTATATAGCTTAAACAACAGGGCATATGCACAATGTTTCAATTTTGGCCGATTTCTTGAAAATGCGGTGGATCTACCCGTCGCGATTTAAGTTGCGACAGGGCGGTCGGGCGCGACACGGGGCCTGGCCGGTCTAGCCCGGTCCGAGGTGAATCGCGGCGGCTCGTGCCGCCGCGTTCTTGACGCGACGTCAATGGCCGGCGCGACCCCACTGTTATCGTGGCGGGTAGCACTGTCGCGATAATAGGTGGGTTTGCTCTTTTTCCCTTTTTCGCAGGGCGAGCCCTATGAGATACATGAACGTTCAAAATTACATATAAAATAGCACGGTGATCCAAAAAGCACGAAACTAGTTTTAAACGAAAGTAGACATGTATATCTATCAACATGCACGATTAATTTGAAAATAGACAAGGTTTAGATATGCATTGATCAGGTTACTTTTCAGTGACCTAAACAGTCAGGGTTGAATGAATTAATTAGAGGTGTATACATGATGAAAAATTACGAAATCAAAAGCGTTCAAAAGCTAACATGATGTAGTATTTATGATAATGTTCTCATGATCTGAAGTCAAGAATAAATGGGGTTCACAAGCAATCATGAAGGGTCGGATGAATGTATCTGACAGAGATTCAAAGAATTAATTCTCCCTCATGGGGGATCAAAATAGAACGAAACTAAGGGCGTTTGAAAGCTATTGCACTGTAGTATCATTTAGAATTTTCTCATAGCATGGGAACAAGTACGTGCAGGGGATTAGAGAAAACATGAGATTTCAGGTTCATGGTGACAGCAGGGTTTCATGAATTAAATTCACCCAAATGGATGAACAGAATACCACGAAACCATAGGGATTTTGAAGAGGTACATGAACTCTACCTAGGGTAATTATTTCACGATTTTAGCTTGAGAGATTGCCTACCTTTTGGTGCTGACAAGAAAAGCTAGGGTTCGGTGACGAAGAAAGAAAGAGGAAAACCCTTGCTCCAGCCTTCTCCTCCGAGCTCCCACGTCCAAGGCTCCTCCACTTCGTCCCCCTGAGTTTCAGCCACGAGCTATGGGGTGCTAGGGTCAAATGGGGGGTGTTTTGATTGCTTGTAGAGTTCTAAATCACCTAAAACTCTTTCCTCCTCCTTTAATTACGAATTTCCATAATTATCACCTATTTTTCTTGCTATTATCCATCTAATAAGATAGGGAGGGGCCTAATTTCGTGGCCAATGGGGTTAGGATGGGTTAGAGACTCTTATTTGAGATAAACATGACTTATTTATTGTTTATCTTAGTCTTTTACTATTTATTAATTAATTAGATACGAAATTCACTTAATTACATCTCCTCCCAAGATGGGCTATCACTAATTGTGCCCAAACTATTAGTTTTGGGTTATTAGAGTAACCCATTAATAATTTAGCTTAATGGGTATTGTTTTAATTCCCTTTTATTCTAATTAAATCAATTTATCTTATTTATTAAATAATAAAATTTTATTTTTCTTGATTTTAAAAATCAAGGGTACTACAGATGTACAACTCAACAAACGAGTGAGGGTGTCTGTGATGACCCACTTATGCCCGGTACAATTATACCAACCTATGTCGGACGAGAGCGAGTCATCACAGGGGAGAAGACCCTAATAGTAGTCATATAGGTTGAGAGATACACAAATAGAAATAGCATAAGCAATGGAAAGTAAACAACTCTTATTCCAACAACTTGATAATCCACATATCACAATCGATATAGTCCAAGAAAAGAAATAACATTGCATAATCTCTCATACCCATACCAAAAAGGCCATTGAGTTGTCATCATACCGGGTGTATTGGCGATTTGGAGCTCCTGGTAGTTAGCGAGATCCGACAAGAAATTTGAAGAGTAGATCGTGCGAGACTTTAGAAACAAGAGTGAGTCTATGCAATAGAATCAGCAAGCAAACTAGAAATCTAAATCTACAATCTACAATATAGTAAGCTTTAAAATAACATGGTACATATATTCACATAACACTCACAAGCTAACATTTATATAACACTCTATTCTCTCACTTAACAATTCTGCTGGTGACATTTACACATAAACATGTGCAACATTAAGTCACTAAACATCAAAGAACAATCTTTATCATGGAACGACGTACTAGACTAAGAACATGTGCAATTAAGAGATAATAAATAAAACTCTAACTCTAAAACAATAGACAGTAATGATAGCGGTAAGCAAAAGTAAATAAGCATTGAACAATAGATAGTAGCGATAAGCAGTAAACTATAGACAGTGACAGTAAACTGTAGTAGTAGATAGTAAACAATAGGCAGTAATAGTAGACAGTAGCAGTAACAGTAGCCAGACACATTGCCCACACCACCACTAGAAGGCCAGTACAGTCAGTCATTACTCAATCACTTAGGCAAAAAAGTGACAAGTGTTGGTTATTGCGCAAAACCTAGAGAAGCTCTTTCCACCCTAACTAGTGATCAATGCAAGCACTGAACACCTCTAGAATTTCAAACCCTGTTGCCCTCGAGGCCAGTACGCATTAGACAGTGTGAACTTTCCCATAGGAGCATTTCTATGGTACAACTCTAGTAAACCCACTATGGCGGCAGTGTCTTTTGGCATTTAATAACAATCATACAACATACATAACCATACTTACTATGCATGCAAGTACAATATAAAAACATAGCTCATACAGTTTCAAATTACTAGTAAACAATGTTTCACTAATTGAAAACATGTTGTTAATTACTGTAATTACATAGATTAACTTAAATTAACACATAATGCTTAATTAACACATGAAAATGCAAAAAACATCTACAATACTTCAAAAAATCTAGAAAATTGACAGAACGTAAATATTAGATAGTAGATTGAACCATGAAAATTCCATGATTTTTTGACAATCTTATAATTTACTGTGATTTATAAACTACTGATACACACATATAATATAATCTAAAAAAATACCAATTTAAGACAAAAAATCCTCATCAGAAACACATATGAACATGATTGACAGAAACATAAAATTTGTATTTAATACAATAACATTGCATAATCTCATACCCATGAAAATCCTCACGATTTTACTCAACATGAATAAAGCATAGTATAATTATCTTTATTTTCTAACAATTTCCCATCACTTTTCTTGTATATAATACTATTAAACATATCTAAAGTAATCTAAAAATCAACAATATATAATATGTTGATCTCGTAATATTAAAACAACCTAAATCACAGGCAAAAACCATCCACATGCACATCTTACACATAAACATATGAATACATGTAATACAAACATAAAATTTGCAAATCTGGAAGGAAGAACTAAATCTGAGAATTCACATCCCAAAATTCTCCTGTTTTGATGTATACAAAAATCTGTAAAAACACACTATCTACAAATTAAGATCAAGGATTTAAACCCCCAATTTACTTGCCTGAAGAAAACCCATGAAGATCAAATTAGGTTGAAGAAGCCCTCCTTGTCCAAGCCAAAGAGACAGTTCTCCCCAACTTGATGCGATCTTCACACCTTCTGGATGGTTGGAAGCATGAACACACCTTTCTCACGTCCATAAGCACACCATCACACTGGTCTAGGTTGGAGAAGGCTTCTGCGAACAAGCTCCCAAGCTCCTTCGTAAGAGTGTTAGTACTCCCCAATCGAAAATAAAGAGTGTTAGTACTCCCCAATCAAAATATTTGATCACCAATTGGTAGAAGCTAAACAACAATCGATAGGAATATCACCGATCGAAAGATACTTACACACCAATCGATAAAAACTTAACCAATCGATTAGGCATAATAGAAATCGATTGGGGCTTGCACACCAATCGATTGAGCATTAGTCACCAATTGATTGGGCATTAGTCACCAATTGATGGAGCATTAGTCACCAATCGATTGGGAATTAGTTACCAATCGATTAAGCATTAGTCACCAATCGATTGGGTTGTCTTCTCCAATCAATTGAAGACCTCTTCCATAATCGATTGACCTTTGACAGTAATCGATTAGAAGCTTATTACAACAATTCTCTAAAGCGATAGCTATTATTATTATTATTTCTTACACATAATATCTTTAAAATAAGGTAAAATATTACTAAACGTATTCAAAACATAGTCTAAAATCCTCGTGTCTTACAAACATCCTCCGACCAGAAACCAGAAAACCAGTAAAACAGAGATCTTTAAATCTATAAAAGTTAGAAAACACTCACATAACATGCACAACCATAAATCAAAATCAAAGGGAAAATGTCGGGCCTTATAGTGTCACACCCCGACACAGAATATCGGAACGTGAGGCAGTTGCAAGTAAACGGGTACAGAGCATGTAATAGACATCAAACCATTAGACAAAGAATAAATACTAAAGCAAATGCATATCATTAAAAATTCTTCAAATGTCTATTACAACCACTAAGATCAGAGCCATTCTATAAGGCCTAATACATTGAATAAAAGAAAAAGACTAAACTCAAACTTTAACATAATACTAAGACACTAGGGTACCCTTGACTTCACTCTTGGTCATTTCCTTCCTCTTGAGTGTAAGTATCTTCCTCGGTCTCACTTGAGAACACATGACAAATAACGCAGGGTGAGTGATAACGCCCAGTAGGATTTAAATCTCATGATCAGGCTTGCTTTAAATGATTAGTGTATTAAAGAGCAGAGTAACTAATGATAGAGAGCGAGAGTCAAGTAATGTAAGAGGTAGCACAATAGCATGTGATTGAAATAGCACAAGTTTCCAAATATAGCACAGAGCAGGATGCCCATAGCACAAATAGCACAATATAGTTCACGATAGCACAACGAGTCGAGTATATAGCATAGCACTTTGATTGTCATTTAGATAGTTGAGATAGATAGATAGCACTTGAGTGTAATGCCAAACACTCTGGTCAATTAACTCCGGCAGGCAAATAGCACTTTTGGGCGCACCTCCCAAGACCAGACCGGGCCCTTTATATGTTGCCAGACATTAGTTATATTGTTTATCTTTAGACAATCAGTCAATGACCAATAGAGAGTACCAAGAAATAGATGAGAGTACTAGATGAATAGACGAGTGTATAAAGAACGTGAATAGATGAGCGAGTAGAGTATGGATGAGAACTATAGGTCATTGCACATGAAACGACGATTAAACAGGCGATAGTAACAGTTGCACAACACGCGCAATTGGTGTTGGCAGCCAGGTGGAATTCACTACCCTTCCATTGGCCATGTTATGCATAGGTCCATAGGGTCCGGTGTGATTCAAGCTAAGAGAGAGCATTCTAAGGCCGTTTGGATCTTACTGATCTCTAAAGGGTATCATAGGTATTAGGGTATAACCAGCTCGTCGACCATGTGGGAATCCATAGACAGAGGAGTCTTATGGAGGCCTTGAACAAGGATTCACTAGTCCGACAGAAGGAATATCCGACAGAGAGTTTGTCCAAGTTAAGAGAAAGTGTGTATAGAAACAAGTGCTCGACGTTCCATAGGAATTCTAGAATAGTGGAGCGTCGGTAATGGTATTTCCAAACCATCGCGAGAAATGGAGACAAGTCCATTAAAAATAGGGTAATTTACAAACATTATTAAAGTAATTTACCAGATACATTATGAGATATTTTAATGCCAACTCAAGTCATATTGGATGGTTACAAGTGTGTGCATGTGACAAAGAAATCATAGATATGAAGAGGTCATGTATGTGTCTTTTTAAACCATTCAATACATGCTTATGTTTAGAATAGCTTTATTTACTGCGTTTAAGTCTGTTAACAAAGAGTATAATCACTGTAGAAGGAGAGAGTACAAAAAATGAAGGGTTTTCATGCAAAAGTCCATAACGCGACGTACCCCTGTAAGGATCGCGACAGGGTTCTGCCAAATCGCGACAGGGACAGTCAAAGGTTGCGACAGGTAGTTCAGGACTGGCAACCAGAATGTGACCCCAGTGCCTGTTGCGTTCAGAACGTGACAGGGTTGCTGGTTGCGTTCAGCCCTGAGAACGCGGCCTATCAGGCCATCGCGTTCTCAGGTCCTGTGCCTGAATCTGAGCGGGAAAAGGTCCTTGCCTTGGATTGCAGTCCAAGTTTCCATGTTTTGAAACAGGGTCGTTCAAAAATAGAGATCTCGGTGTACAGATGATGAACATTCATGAAACTAGATTTAAACGAATCTAGACATGCAAGGGTACTTACAGTAAATAGGAATTTGAATGTAAACAAGGTCTTGATAGGTTTTAAACATGATCATGCACGAAGAACACATAGCAGTCTACAAGGAAGGTAAAAGAATTAATTCAAGTAGGATACGGGATGAAAATTGGGATTTCAGGGGAAAATGATGCCTAACAACAAGCAGTATCTCCAGTTAAAATTTCATGTCATGATATCAAGTATACATGGAGATCTAAATTAATTAAGAGAGTTTGGGGTCAAGGTGATTACAGAACTTCAAAATTATAGATCAAAAGATTGGGTCGATGATAAATAGAGAAACAAGAGGGCTTTTGTTCTTGATGTTTGGAACATCCTGTAGACAAAATTAATTGAGTTTGGCTTGTGAGAATGCCTACCTTTGGGTCGATTTGTCTCATAGGGCTTTGGACCCGAAGATCAAGGGTTGGGTCTTAAGCAAGCCTTCTCCCCACGAATTCTCCCTTCCTTTAGCCTCTTCTCCACGCCCAACAAGCCTCAGCAACGCTTTAGGGCCGACCATGGAGAGATTGGGGTGTATTTATGCTTCCCTTGTTTCTATTTCCTATTATGACTCTAATTCCCCTTTAATTCCGAGGTTTCCTTATTTCTTTCCACCTTCCAAGCTTGCCATCTCCTAATTGGGTTAGGTTGGGTTGCAATTTCGTGCCTAACCACATTGGGTAGGGTTAGGAATCCCATTTCAACACAAATTAGCTATTTTAATGATTTAATAGCTCCTTTCTTTTTAGTAAATATTAAAGATACGAATTTAGGGTATTTTCTTATTATTCATCTTTTAAAATTCCTTATTTTGGCCCAATAAATTTTTGATGGTCCATTTAGCAAAGCTCATTACTTCTTTTTGTTTAATGGGTTTTAATTAATTCTCTTTTCTTTAATTTTTTCCCAATTTAATTATTATTATTATTATTGAAAATCCGGTTGCTACATCCTCCCCCTCTTAAAAGAATTTGGTCCCCAAATTCATATGACCATAATGGAGAGAATGTCTTACCGAAAAGATCAGAGTAATTTTGCCTGATGATTCCTTTAGGTTCCCATGTGGCTTCTTCCACTCCATGGTTATTCCACAAATCTTTAACCACATGAATGGGAAGGTTCTTGAGTTGTTGCACCTTTCGTTCCAATACCTTGATTAGCTTCTCTTCATAAGTCATGTCCTTGTTCAGCACAAACTTCTCATGGCGAATGATGTGAGTAGGATCGTACACATATTTCCTAAGCATGGAGACCAGAAACACATTGTGTACGCATGCCAAATTCAATGGCAACGCCAGCCGGTAAGCCACCTCCCCAACCCTTTCGAGCACTTCAAAAGGACCGATGAATCTAGGATTGAGCTTCCCTTTAACACTAAATCTTTGGATGCCACTGGTAGGAGATACATTTAAAAGCACGTGATCTCCCACTTGAAATTCTAGATCTCTCCTTCTCTTGTCAGCATAACTCTTTTGTCGGGACTGAGCGATCTTGAGCCGATCTCGAATCACCTGAATATCCCTGGTTGTATTTTGTATCATGTCCGGGCCTAGTCATTGTTGTTCCCCAACTTCATTCCAACATGTAGGGGATCTACAGTTTCTACCATAGAGTGCTTCGAATGGTGCCATTTTAATACTCGCCTGGTAACTATTGTTATAGGCGAACTCAATCAAGGATAAGTGCTCATTCCAGTAGCCTTGGAAGTCTATAGTGCAGGCTCTTAACATGTCTTCTACTATCTGATTGGTTCTCTTAGTCTGCCCATCAGTCAGTGGGTGAAAAGAGGTACTAAAATTGAGCTTAGTACCAAGTGCCGTTTGCAGTCCCTTCCAAAAGTGAGACGTGAATCTCAGATCTCGATCCGAGACAATGGATGACAGAACTCCATGCAATCTCACGATTTCCTTGACATATAAAGCAGCTAATACCTCGACCGACCACTTACTCTTTATAGGCAGGAAGTGTGCGGATTTGGTTAGTCGGTCGATAATGACCCATATGGCGTCGAGTCCACCACAAGTCTTGGGTAAACCCATGATGAAGTCCATGCCAATGCTTTCCCATTTCGATTCCAGAATATCTAATGGTCTAAGCATACCAGCGGGGCGCATGTGTTCTACCTTTACCTGTTGGCAAGTAAGGCAATGAGCGGCATGCTCGGCTACTTCTCTCTTCATGTTCCGCCACCAAAATGTTCTTTTCATGTCTTGATACATTTTGGTACCTCCAAGAAGAATTGTATACTTCGTCTGGTGAGCTTCATCCATTAATTTCCTCTTTAGTTCTTCATTGTCTGGAACACATGTCCTCCCTTGGAATACAAGCCTTCCATCCTCAGTCATAGTGCAACGACCCACTTCCACCCGGTACGGTTATACCAACCCACATCGGATGAGAGCAAGCCGCTACAGGGGAGAATACCCCAACAAGTAACAAATGAGCTGAGATATACACAAATAGAATTGAATAAATGCAACAGAATTTAAATAAATCTTATTCCATCAACTTTTAAATCCACATACCACAGTCTGTATAGTTCAACAAGAGATAACATAAGTGCAATATTTTCCAAATACATAGCCGACTCCAAGTACATTTGAACGAAATTCAAATTTCAATTGTAGCATTACATACTATGAAATATAAATTACAATCTTCAATCACTTAGTCCAACTCCACTTCAAATCTTGCTGGATCCTCTGCTACTAATTTCCTGAAATGTTTAGCAAGAGTGAGTCTACACAATAGATTCAGCAAGTAACTTAAGATTCAATACATACATATTTTCTAACAATTTAACACAATAGAATTTCAGCAATTAAATCATACATGCTTATGCTATAACAAAATAAATTCACATGGAATTGTATTAAACAACTATTCTAACACATGTAAAACTGTAGTCTAAACAAGGTTACTAATAACATGGTGTCATTAACGTAAGTACAAATACACATTCACATACCTTCATAGTTTACTCACATCATTGTAAAACTTCACAACTAAGTCATGGAAAACATATACAAGATAGGTTGCACTCCTAGCATGATTTCTAACTCACTTTGCATGCAATCATAACAATTTACTCCACATTTAGCTTGCTGATTTTATACAAACTTTATCATATTCATATTACCTTTGCATAGGGATCACTTTTAACTACACAACATAATACTAAACATATGTGCATCCAATAATTCAAATTCCATGAATATGAAAGCATATACTTACATTTGGTACTAATGGTAACATCACTTTTAGCATTTGACAATTAATACATCAACACATACACACACACCCTTATACACATCAATAAACAAAATATCAATTAACACTATTGTCATTTACACTTATACTATTTTCTCATTACATACAACCATATGATTAACCTTGGCTTTCACATACACTCACTTTGTTCTATCACACAATACTTATACACATTTCCCATTAATTCCTCTTTCACATTCACACACTTCTTATCATTTCACTTTTGCACATAACATGTGCCACATTTACACATATCTCGCACATACCTTGTGCTATGAACACATATCACTTTTCACATCACACTTATGGTCATTTTCACATAATGCCAAGGCACAGCCCAAACCACCATTAGACGATCTCATAACACACACATTCGCATTCACTTACTTAATCACCGGCACAGTGATAAGTCTTAGTTTCTGCAGAAACTGGGGAAAGCCCTTCCCACCATTACCAGTGGAACTTGTCCACCTCCAGGATTTTACAAGACCCTTTGCCAGGGTATACACTTTATCAAGACCCTTTCCTAGGGTATCACATAACGCATTGAGCTTTCCCGTAGGGGCATTACTACAGTACAGCTCCAAGCATCTAAGGTGGCAGTGTCTTATGGGCATATTTGTTTATCTTGTCACATTAACCATTTTACACACCTATACCACTTGTTCTCTCACGTCCCATGCACACACTCATACATAATTCATACACACATAAGTCCTCATTTACTGATTTTAACCTCACTGTTGCAACTGCCAAATAATCATAATATAGAGTTAATCATACTGAAATTTACCGAATCACATCAAATCACAATTGACATGCTCACATAGTCATTTTTCTCATTAAAATCCATAACAATACTTACTGTCATCAAAATAACATGAGATTTTAACCACAGACAAATCTCAGGTTTATAATTGTACATACAAATTTCCAGATTTTTCTGAGTCATATTACATTTACAGAAATTAAAACATTCAGTTTCATGCTATTCATAATTCAATTTAACATGGAACATAACATGAACATCAGGTTTAATAGTTCACAGCCCTGATCCTAACATACTTGTCATCACAGGAATTTTCTTCGGATTTATTGCACAATACACAATTTACTGTAAATTTTACAAATCCTACGCATGTCTTCTATTTCCAAAACAGAAATTTACAGTAAATCCCACAGTCATGGAAAAATTCTCAAATTTTCAGGGCATGGACTGATACATATACACATGGTATAGAAAAATCTAGGGCATTTAATTCCCAGGAATCATGTAGACAGTAGGTGAACATGCATAATCCATTTTTCCCAACATGTATTTCAATAATCTAAAAATTCATGCCATCCACAGAAAAACACAGAAATTTCCACACACATCACATTATCTATTTCACATAACATATAAAAAAATTACACTATATCCTCATTGCGGAAACACATCGAAAATAATCATCTACCAGGAAGAACAGCTTACTGTGCTATCCTGAAGAACTTAGCGGCAGTCTCTGGCCGTTCAAGGGTTTGGATGGCACGATCGCTGGACGCCGACGGGAGATCTTGGCGTCAAGGGTATTGACACCATGTTCCTGTCTGTGCAACAGCACAGACCGAACTCCAAATACAAAGTGAAAAGGAGGGTCCAGGACACGATTTAAAATTCACAAAATTTGCTGGGACCTAGGGCACATGTATAGGATTGAGATCTATAGGTTACTTGCCTTTCTAAAAACCTCCAAAAGGATCTATGTTGCTGTTGAAGCTCTCCTTGGGCAGTCCCAAGGAGCCTCCAAAACACCACTCCTCCTGGTTCTTGGTCGATCTCCACAGCAGGTTGTAGTCGGGGAAGCCTTCCTCTATGCTTCAGCTAGCTCCATGTTGCTGTAGATGGCCGGATGAAACTCCAATCCACCGGATCAAAGCATGCAAAGTCAGGTTTTTCTCCCAGAAGCTAGGGTTTTTCTCTCCTCTTTGCAAAGAGCCAAAGAGAGCTCTTGGGGTTGCAAGGGGAGGTTGGTTTATAGGAGAGAGGCCTCTCCTTTCACGCAGGGGTGATGTGAGGCTTTCACAGCCGCTGGGGACAGCTCCCCAATGGCTGGGGTTGCTTGTCCCCGGAATTTCGGGTCTGCTGCGCATGCAGGTCAGAGAAGTAAACGTCCACCTATATGGACGGCTACTTAAGGCTTGGCGTCCATCGATATGGACGTCGACACCTCATGGGCGTCCACCCATGTTGACGCCAATTGGCCTTTCCGCCAAAACTTAAAATCATGCAGAAACCATGTTCAACTTATACCTATATACATACTATGTATGTAACATAGTATACACACTATCACACCATGTATTCAAACCATGTTTACCATATAATTATTTACATGCATACATAAGCACAACTAGCTAATACGTACGTAGATATCTACCTACGCGTACATGATGTTTTACATAAGCATGACTCAACATGCGGCAAAATAAAGTGACAAGAATTGCGAGGGTTTCAAAATCATTAGGAGGCAATATGAGTTAAGTTAGCTAGGAATAATCTATTCAATAAAATAGTTCTTGCTTGCACTCACTTGATTTGACATATATATAGCATACACACACACGGATGTAACATACTTATGTACATTATGCATGAAATAGATAGATATAACATGCGCATCGGTAATTAGATTAAACTTGCACAACACTACTTAAGTACTATATGCATGAGATTTTTAATATACACAGTATGCACAATTTAGCTAATTGCCTATTCTCACCTAATTATCATAAAAATACATTCATGTTATTCATGAGGAATATATAATTACAATATACACTACTAAACACACCTACCATACTTGCACTGTATATGTACATGCAATGTACAAAGTACAATGTACACATTAACTACACCATGCAAATGAACAACGTTTACAACTAAACATACACATGCATACATAGGTATACCAAGGTATTATGTATGTAGAAGTAGGTATACAATTATCACACGCATAAGATAACCACACGCATAAGATAACCTACATACGTACATATACATATGCACTTTATATATTCGCACACAATACCTATGAAATGGGTAATATAAGGTATACTTCAATATTTAGATAGTACATGCATAATGTTTAAATAGATACCTTATACACAAAATGGCCAATTAATTATAGTCACGATGATAATATACATCCCCGCACATACACATGCGAAATTCATAATTATAATATGCACAATTTTCATGCACGCCATTTATGCAAGAACGAGCAAACATCATATACATAAAATATAAGTGGGGAAAAGAAAGAGAAATTTTGGGGCCTTACACATAGCAAGTTCGGCTTTTCAGCTAAGGTTTCCTTGATGCGAACCAAGAATGGATCATTGTCTTGTTGAGCTTTGATCTCTTCCAGCATGTCAGATTGAATCTTGATATTGGCAACCAAGACTCGATCGTCCTTATGTTCAATATTCAAGTCTAACCTTGTGAATTGTTCTAGTAGTTGCATCTCGCCAAGAACTAGACTTGATAAAGATGCCATCGGCTTTCTACTAAGAGCATCAACCACGACATTCCCCTTGCCTGGATTGTACTGGATGTTGAAGTCGAAATCCTTCAAGTATTCAAGCCATCTTCTCTGCCTCATGTTAAGTTCCTTCTGGGAGAATAAGTACTTTAAGCTCTTGTAGTCTGAGTAGACAGTAAATTGTTCGCCATACAAATAGTGTCTCCAGATTTTCAAGGCAAAGACCACGGCAGCCAACTCTAGATCATGCACAGGATAGTTGACTTCATGCGTCTTCAGTTGTCTTGAAGAATAGGCAATGACTTTCTCTTTCTGCATCAATACGCAGCCTAGCCCAATTCTTGAGGCATCGGTATAGACAAAGAAACCTTCGCCCTCTATGGGAAGAGTGAGAACTGGAGCTGAGGTCAGACATTCTTTTAGAGTTTGAAAACTCTTCTCACACTCTTTACTCCAGGAATAGGGATTCTCCTTTCGTGTAAGACGCGTAAGAGGAACGGCGATCTTGGAGAAGTCCTTGATGAACCGCCTATAGTAGCCAGCCAGTCCTAAGAAGCTTCTGATTTCTGTGACATTAGTTGCTCTCTCCCAATTAAGTATAGCTTCGACTTTGGAGGGATCAACAGAGATGCCGTCCTTGAAGATGACATGCCCCAAGAAGGACACTTCTTCGAGCTAGAATTCATACTTGCTCAGCTTTGCATACAGTTGGTTGTCTCGCAAGACTTGCAGTGCAATCTTCAGATGTTCTTCATGTTCTTCTTTGGTCTTTGAATATATGAGGATATCATCGATGAGACGACCACGAACTTGTCAAGGTATGGTCGATATATGTTGTTCATTAGTTGCATAAAGGCTACAGGAGCATTGGTCAGACCAAAAGGCATAACGACGAATTCATGGTGTCCATACCTGCTCCTGAAGGCCGTTTTGAAAATATCATCGTCCTTGATCCTCATTTGATGATAGCCAGATCGAAGGTCAATCATGAAGAAATATTGAGCTCTAAATATCTGGTCGAAAAGTTCATCGACCCGAGGCAATGGGTACTTGTTCTTGATGGTTAGATGATTGAGTTGTCAATAGTCTATACATAGCCTCATAGATCCATCTTTCTTTTTAACGAACAGCACAGGTGCTCCCCATGGGGAAGTACTTGGTCTGATGAACCCCTTTTCTAATAGCTCCAACAGTTGTGCCTTCAGTTCCTTTAGCTCGGTAGGTGACATCTAGTACGGTTGATGCGATACCGGGGCAGCTCCAGGGATCAACTCAATGGCGAAGTTGACATCACGTTCCGGGAGAATCCCTGGCAGATCTTCGAGGAACACATCTAGGTAATTCTAGACTATGTGTATGTCTTCTATCTTAGAACTCTTCTTTTCAACTATTACGGTCGCAAGAAAAGCAAAGCAACCTTTCCTTATCATGTTGTGGGCCTTTATGGCAGAGATTAGAGACATCCGTCTCTTATGTCTAATCCCAGTGAATGACAGCTTAGGAAAATCACTAAAGGTAACTTTCCCTTTCTTATAGTCGACACTTGCCCCATAAGTGGACAACCAGTTGGCTCCCAAAATTACATCATAGCCTTCCATGGGCATACACACCAAGTCGGCTTATAAGTTATGTTCTCTGATCATTACATCGGCATATGGAAAGTATTTGTTCAATTTCTCTTTCCCTCCCAGTGGTGTTGTGATAGAGAATTCACATCCCATTGATATAGGTTTAGCATTCAAGGTATCAGCAAAGTTTTGAGATATAAATGAATGAGTTGCTCCAGTATCAAATAAAACAAATGCTGATAAGGAGAAAACTTGTAAGGTACCTTCTACCACGTCACCTTCCTCAGCGGGCTCGTCATCATGCAGGGCTTGTAGTCTCCTCTATTTCTTAGACACATTACTGCGCCTCTCATTTTCCTTCAGTAGTGGGCACTCGGGGATACGGTGCTCGCGGCTTCCACAGTGTAGACATGCGCCGACTTTCCTCCAGCATTCGTCAGCTGTGTGACCAGGCTTGTCACAGTGCTTGCAGTTGCTTTTCGCTGGAGTGTTGGGAATGAAGACCTTGGGCATCTTCTCCTAGCTAGGTCCTTTCGTGATGCTGAAAGGACGCTTCTTGCCGATGTTTGGCTTGGAAGATGTCATGCCAGGTGTAAGTTCTTTCTTCACGAACTTCCCCTTGATATGATCGGTGAAGTCCGTAGCATCTTTCCAGTAATTGAGCTTTCTTCACCATCTCGGCATAGGTCTGGATGTCAAGAGGGGCCAGTTGAGTAATGTACTGAGGCTTAAGGCCATTAAGGAAACGCCTCGCCTTCATTTTCTCTGTATTTACCAGATGGTCAGTATATCGGGCCAGTCTTGAAAACTGTGCCTCATATTTAGCCACAGATAGGCTCCTCTGTTTAAGAGCAGCAAATTCCACAACCTTCTTCTCCTAGACACGCTCAGAAAAGTAGTTAGAGTTAAAGGCTTCCTTGAACTCATTCCAGGTGAATTGACCATTTGCCTTGGTAGCTTCCACTGACTCCCACCAAGAGCCGGCGTCCTTCTCCAGTTGAAATGTAGCTAGTAGCAGCTTGTCCCCAGCTACACATTGCATTACACGGAAACTCCTTTCTGTCTTCTTAAACCAGTGCTCGGCTTCATCTGGATCCGTGGAACCACTGAACCTAGGTGGGTTCGAGCTCCTAAAGTTACGATGCAGCTCGCCTGCACCGCCACAATTTCCTCCACCTTGTGCAGCTTGCAGAAGTGCACGAGTGAGCTCTTGAATAGTTTGTTGCATGCCCCTCATCTGAGCACGTTCGACAGTCATCTTAGTTGCTTAAGTTCCTATAAAAGTAACTTGTTGTTATGATATTGATGTGGAATTTAATTTGTGCATGTGTGGGTTTATTTTTGTGACGACCCTCATTATACCGGTACGGTTATACCAACCCACGCCGGTATAGTGAACGTTATCACAGTGGGACATTTACCCAAACGCTATCACATGATTGAGATATACACAAATATAGATACAGAGTAGCGGAAGAAAAGAACTACTAGTTTTCATTTCATCATCCACATTAAACATACATGATTCAAATGACAAATTTAAGAGAAATAAAGTCCACATAATGAGATACTAAACTCAAATACATAGTTTGTCCACAAATTTCTTAATAGTTCTATTACAATGTCTCATTACAAACTCTGAAAGCAAAAGTCACAACGTCGACTCCACCAAGATACTCGCCACGCTCGGAGTCACTCTCCACTGTCTCTTCCAAAGGTGTCGGGTCACCAATTAAACCTGTACGCCGAAGCAAGGAGTGAGTCTAAAAGACTCAGCAAATAACTCCATACACATTGTGCATGCATACATCACAGTAGGTTCTACATTCCATTTCACGAAGCAAAGCATATAGCATCCTTAAGCATTGATAAGAGACAACCTATCATGGTATTTCTACAAAATTTAAAACATATGGTACATGATTTAAGACCTTCCAAAATAAGTATCCTATCACATGCTTACTACTCATTCAATCACATTAAGCTACAACATGATAGCAACTAACATGGGGTTCTCACATGCATAAAAGGAAACATTCCTATCATGGTTTCTACACATTCTTGCTCATACACACTATCATTTCGTACACATTAAGGTTGCTGTTATAACACTATTTCACATTAACATATCATGGATCATGATACCACAATCTAACACATTGGTTTCACATGTTTGCGCAATTACTCATTCACATAGTTCTCTTTTTACACATTGCGCGTTTACACATATTCACACTACACAATTTACACATATCCACATTCACATTTTTCAATTTAGTGCCGTGACACATAGTCCAAACCACCATTAGAAGGACACATCACATTCACATAACACATAGACGCCACCTAGGCAACACAGTGACGACTCTTGGACTGCGCAGACCGGGAGAACAAGTCTCCACCCTAACCAGTGGTACTTGTCCACCTCCAGGATTTCATCCTAATGCCCTTAGGATCTTAACACATTGAACCTTCCCATGGTAACTTTTCCATGGTACGGTTCCACGGCCCTCTATGGAAGCAGTATCACACATGGCACATTCTTACACATTACACATTCCGATTTTAACACACATATTACTCATGGTATACACGTGTCTTCACATTCTCTCACTTATACACATGGCTCTGTTTTCCTACTCATGATACTACTGTTGACAGAAATCAAACATTCAATACTTCACGCTAATCAGGTTGAAACATACATAATCAAACCACATTCATGATAACATGCATTAACCACTCGTTTTCACATGGAAGTCTCATATTGCCTTTTTCTGTTATCCAAGTCATGTGAAGATTTAACCACACACTGTTTGTAGGTTTATGACCACACATACAAATTTTCACATTTTTCTGAGTCATATTTGCATTTACAGAAATTAAAACATTCAATTTTATGCCATTCATAATTCAATTTATCATGGAACATAACATGAATCTCAGATTTGACATTTCACAGATCTGAATCTATCATACACATTGTTATAGGAATTTTCCCCGAATTTATTGCACAACATACAATTTACTGTGGATTTTTTTTGAAAATCCTACACATGCCTTCTATTTCCATTGCAGAAATTACAGTAAATCACACGAACATGAACAAATTCTCAAATTCGCAGGGTATGAACTGACACATATACACATGGTATAGAAAAATCTAGGGCATTTAATTCCTCAAGAATCATGTAGACATTAGGTGAACATGCATAATCCATTTTCTCAACATGTATTTCAATAAATCTAATAATTTATGTCATTCACCAAAAAGCACAGAAAATTCCACACACATCACATTGTCTATTTTACATAACATATACGATTACATTATATCCTCATGCGAAAACACTTCAGAAATTAATCATATAGAAGGGAGAACAGCTCATTGTTCTGTCTTGAAAAACTTAACGGCACAGTCTGGCCGTTAACGGAGCTTAACGGCATTGTCGCATGCCGCCAACTGAAGATCTTAATGGCAAGAGAACTTGCCGTCAAGTTCAGGTCTGAAGAAAACACAGACCCGAGCTCCAAGAACAAGAGAGATTGGGGGATCCAAGACACGATAAAATCTCATAAAAATAGTAAAACCCTACTAGACTCATACATGGACGAAATGTATGGGTTACTTGCCTCTAAATAAATCTTTAAAGGGATCAAAGAGGCTGATGAAGCTCTCCTTGGGCAGTCCTAAGAAGCCTCCAAAACACCACTCCTTCGGGTTCTTGGTCGATCTCCACAGCAGGTTGGAGTCGGGGAAGCCTTCCTTTAGGCTCCAGCTAGCTTCCAGTTGCTATAGGTCGCCGGATGAGCTCCAATTTGCCGGATCAAAGCATGCAAACTTCAGGTTTTCTCACAGCTAGAGTTAGAGTTTCCTCTCCTCTTGCAAAAGAGCCAAGAGAGGTCTTCCTGGTTGCAAAGGGGTTTGGTTTATAGGGGAAGGGGTTTGGGATATCCTGAAGGGGTGATGGGATGGCCTGATAGTCGTTGGGGACATCTCCCCAATGGCTGGGCTTGCTTGCCCCCGAAATTTCGGGGTCTGCTGCACTGAGTTTCAGAGAGCTAGACGTCCACATCTATGAACGTTCACATAAGCATTGGCGTCCATTGAGGTGGACGCTGGCTCATCATGGACGTCCATCCATGTTGACGCCAATTGGCCCTTCGGCCAGAACTTAAAATCATGCAGAAAACCATGCTTAACTTATACATATATACATGAAACCTAGGTAGTATAAGGTGTACACTACTACATCATGCATTCAAATAATATTTATTATCTAATTACACATATGCATAAACATGGTCACACATAGCATGACTCAACGCAAAATAAATAAAATGGCAACAAATTCGAGGGCCTTACATCCTCTCCCCCTTAAAGAAACTTCGTCCTCGAAGTTTAAACAAAACTACTCAAACAAACGGGGATACTTCTTCTTCATCGCATCCTCAAGCTCCCAAGTAGCCTCTTCTCGCGAGAAGTTCCGCCATAGAAGTTTCACCGACGCAATACTCTTGTTCCAGAGATGCTGAACCTTTCAGTCAAGAATAGCTATTGGTTGCTCCACATACGACAGATCTGGCTGGATCTCCACTGGCTCGTGGCTAATAATATGAGATGGATCTCGGACATGCTTTCTGAGCAAAGATACGTGGAAAACAGGATGAACTTTAGCTAAAGCTGAGGGTAAAGCTAGCTCATATGCCACGTTGCCCAATCGTCTGAGAATCTCATATGGGCCAATGAATCTAGGGCTTAACTTACTATGCCTGCCAAACCTGACGACACCACGAGTAGGTGATATCTTCAAGAAGACATGATCACCCACCTCGAACTCCAAATCCTTACTCCTGTTGTCGGCATAGCTCTTCTGCCTATCCTGTGCCGCAACAAGTCTCTTCCTGATAAGCTGGATCTTATCTGAAGTCTCCTGAACTAACTCTGGACCGATCAACTGCCTATCATCTATCTCCTCCCAACAAAAGGAGATCTGCAAGGCCTCCCATACAACGCCTCAAATGGAGCCATACCAATGCTCACATGAAAGCTGTTGTTGTATGCGAACTCCACTAGAGGTAAATGACGCTCCCAATCATCCTTTCAATCCAGCACACACGCCCTCAACATATCCTCGAGCGTCTGGATAGTCCGCTCAGACTGTCCTTCTGTCTGGGGATGAAACGCCGAACTGAGCTTCAGCTCCGAACCTAAAGCATCCTGAAGACCCTTCCACAACCTCGAAGTGAATCTCGGATCTCGATCCGAAATGATTGACTTCGGCACACCATGCAATCTAATGATGCTACTGACATACAATCTAGCCAAGCTCTCTACTGACTGCTTCTTCTTCATAGGTAAGAAATGCGCAGTCTTCGAGAATCTATCTACGACTACCCAAATCGAGTCATTACCCCATCTAGACCGAGGCAAACCCGAAACAAAATCCATAGTGATAGCTTCCCACTTCCACACTGGGATCTCCATCTTCTGCATAAGGCCGGATGGTCGCTGCCGCTCGGCTTTCACTTGCTGGCATACTAAACACCGGGACACATAATCTGCTACATCCCTTTTCATGCCAGACCACCAAAATGACCTCTTCAAATCCTGGTACATCTTGGTGTTACCCGGATGAATAGAGAATCTCGACCTATGAGCCTCCGCTAACACATGCTCACGGACCTCTATTAAATCAGGGACACAGACGCGGTGATGAAACCTAATCACACCATCCTCATCACGAGCAATGGCCGCCTTGCCCACTAACTCTTGAAGTCTAGGGTCGGCTTTCTGTTGCTCGATCACCTCATCCAACACCGAAGACCTAAGAGACAACTGAGCTATAAAAGCCTGGCATAACGATGGCTCTAACTCAGTCAACGCGTAAGCCGCATCCTCCAACATCTTCCAGTCGTGCTGGAGAGATGGTCTCTTCCTACTCAGGGCATCAGCTACGACATTCGCCTTCCCAGGGTGATACTGAAGGTCGAAGTCATAGTCCTTCAAGAACTCAATCCATCTTCTCTACCTCAGGTTTAATTCCTTTTGGGAGAAAAGATACTTCAAGCTCTTGTGGTCGGTGAACACCTCAAATCTGACACCATAGAGATAGTGTCTCCAGATCTTTAGTGCATGAACCACCATTGCAAGCTCCAAATCATGGGTCGGATAGTTCTTCTCATGCTCCTTCAACTGACGAGAAGCATATGCTACTACCCTTCCTAGCTGCATCAAAACGCAACCAAGGCCAATCCGAGACGCATCCGTGTAGATAGCAAAACCCTCTACACCGCTCGGCAAGACTAATACCGGAGCTGACGTGAGCTTAGTCTTCAACAATTGAAAACTACTCTCACACTTCTTGGACCAGTCAAACTTCACCCCCTTTCTGGTCAGCTTAGTCAATGGGGCGGCGATGGACGAAAATCCCTCAATAAATCGCCGATAGTAACCAGCCAAGCCAATAAAACTCCGAATCTCCGAAGGGGTCTGGGGAACCTCCCAATCCATAACAGCCTGGACCTTTGCTGGGTCAGCTGCAACACCAGCACCAGAGATAACATGCCCGAGGAAATGAACCTCGCGTAACCAGAAATCACACTTACTGAATTTAGCATACAGCCTGTGCTTACGAAGGACCTCTAACACTACCCTCAAATGCTGACGGTGTATGGCCTCATCCGGAGAGTAGACCAACACATCATCGATAAACACCACAACGAAGCTATCTAAGTATGGCCTAAACACCCTGTTCATGAGGTCCATGAACGCTGCAGGGGCGTTGGTCAATCCGAAAGGAAGGACCAAAAACTCATAATATCCATAACAGGTTCTAAACGCCGTCTTGGACACATCCTCACTCCTAATCCTCAACTGATGATAACCAGATCGCAAATCAATCTTAGAAAGGACTGATGCATCCTACAACTGGTCAAACAAATCATTAATCCGAGGTAAGGGATACTTGTTCTTCACAGTCACTTGGTTTAGCTTCCTATAATCAATGCATAACCTAAGTGACCCATCTTTCTTCCTTACGAACAATATAGGTGCGCCCCAAGGGGAAACACTAGGGTGAATAAATCCCTTATCTAACAACTCTTGCAACTGCCTCCTTAACTCGGCTAACTTTGCAGGTGCCATCCATATGGAGCCTTCGAGATAAGAGAGGTGCCAGGAAGCAACTCTATGGTGAACTCTATCTCTCTATCCGGTGGCAATCTAGTCAAATCATCGGGAAAGACGTCTGGAAAGTCCTGCACTACCTCGATCTCTGCAAGAGTAGGTGACTCATCAGCCTCTGGTACTAATACCACGCTGGCAAGAAAAGCGTCACAACCCTTGTTCACCATGTGCATCGCCTTTATGGCAGAGATGACCAACTTTCCAGCCAAGTTCCTTGGCAAGGGATGAGAGAACTCGTCCTCACCAGGAATGCGGAAAACAATTCTCTTCCGACGACAATCTACTAACGCATAGTGCTCCTCTAGCCAATCCAGACCAAGAATAGCATCAAAGTCCTTCATCTTTAGCAAAAAGAAACACCCATCTAGGACTCTATCCTCAATGCACACAGGTAACGACAGAATGCACTTCCTAGTCGATACCGTACCCGCAGGTGTGTGTATAGACAACGAGACTTCTAAATCCTCAGACTCTACGCCTGACTCTAGGGCTAACTGCCTAGCGAACCACTCGGAAATGAACGAGTGAGTGGCACCCGTATCAAACAAAACCCGAGCGTGCACACCTAGAAGTAAAACCGTACCTTCGGTGACATGCTCCGCCTGCTCGGCATCCTCCCGTGCTAGGGCAAACACTTGAGCTGGGGCTCGAGGCCTTCCTATAGCTGGCGCTGCTGCTGCTACCGCTGCTGGGGCTGGCGCTCCGCGCTGGACTCCTTGCTGAAGTCTCGGACAATCCTTGAACTTGTGGTCGCTGCTCCCGCACTTCAAGCATTTTCCCTCTACCAACCAACACTCGGAACCACCGTGTATCCTCCCGCAATGGGGACACTCCTTCTTCACACTAGGGGAACGTTGAGAAGGTACCTGTGCACTGCTGGTTGTTACTGGACGCTGCGGTGCCTGGTATACTGCTTTCTTCTTGTCCTGCCACTGGAACATAGCTGTAGGCCTCTTCTGCGAAGCCTTCTTCTCTTCCAGATATTGCTCATCTCACCCTCGTGCCTACAAGCAGCGCTGAGGGCCTCATCCAAGGTACGATGGTCAAACACTACTAGCCTCGTCCGCAGTGATGGCTTCAGGCCCATCACGAACTTCTTTGCTTTCCTGCGCTCATCTGTCACGATATGAGGTGCATATTTAGATAATTCTGCAAACCTGGCCTCATACTCGAGCACGGTCATGGAGCCTTGAGTCAAGGAGAGGAACTCCTGCTCCATCATGTCCTGAATATGCTCGGGGACGAACTTGGCCCGAAAGAGCCTCACGAACTCGTCCCAAGCCACGTCCATAGCTCCGTCCTCGAATCGTGTACGCAGTAATGAAGCCCACCACACATAAGCTCTCTCCTGTAATACAATCTTCATAAGCACCACACTAAACAACTTCAACTCAACAGGAGATAGAAACGCATGAAACTAACACATACCTGTAGCATGTAGGTGGCTAAAGTAACCTTGTCCTCATCCGCACACCTAATAGCCCGGAAGATCTTCTCGATCTCCCTCATCCAGTTTTTGGCTGACAACGGATCACTCTCCCCCTTAAAAGAGGGTGGCAGCATCCTCTTAAATCTTTCCATGATAGAGGGTCCACCATGGTCCTGAGCTGGAACTTGAGCATGCTACCATGAACAACAAGCAATACACAATAAACATAACATCATGCAATTAAATAAAACAGGCTACTAATTGTTTCATTATTCTAACCTGAGCCTCCAACTGAGCCTAGAGTGCAGCCTGGGTGTGGGCCTGCGTCTGCATGGCCTGTACTAGACCCTGCATGAACACTCCATAATCCATAGGCGGCGGTGGGGGAACTACCGGACCTTGAGGTGCCGGGCCCCGCTGCTCAGCCTGTTCCTCACGTCTCTAATCATCCTCACAAGCAGGAGCACCGCCACGTCTACCACGCGAAGCCATGGCTGCAATAAATTTTAGCCATTATTAGAGCTACGTTAATTTATTTCCTATCCATTTTCTTACCTATTTTCCGTTCATTATTAATCAATTCTTACATGTGGACAATTCTATAAAGATTTAGTATGTAATGAAGGTGATGATTCATGTATATTTATGTACAATCTCAATCGGTCGCTCTGATACCAATCTCTATGACGACCCTCATTATACCGGTACGGTTATACCAACCCACGTCGGTATAGTGAACGTTATCACAGCGGGACATTTACCCAAACACTATCACATGATTGAGATATACACAAATATAGATACAGAGTAGCGGAAGAAAATAACTACTAGTTTTCATTTCATCATCCACATTAAACATACATGATTCAAATGACAAATTTAAGAGAAATAAAGTCCACATAATGAGATACTAAACTCAAATACATAGTTTGTCCACAAATTCCTTAATAGTTCTATTACAATGTCTCATTACATACTCTGAAAGCAAAAGTCACAACGTCGACTCCACCAAGCTACTCGCCACGCTCGGAGTCACTCTCCACTGTCTCTTCGAAAGGTGTCAGGTCACCAACTAAACCTGTACGCCGAAGCAAGGAGTGAGTCTAAAAGACACAGCAAATAACTCCATACACATCGTGCATGCATACATCACAATAGGCTCTACATTCCATTTCACGAAGCAAAGCATATAGCATGCTTGAGCATTGATAAGAGACAACCTATCATGGTATTTCTACAAAATTTAAAACATATGGTACATGATTTAAGACCTTCCAAAATAAGTATCCTATCACATGCTTACTACTCATTCAATCACATTAAGCTACAACATGATAGCAACTAACATGGGGTTCTCACATGCATAAAAGGAAACATTCATATCATGGTTTCTACACATTCTTGCACATACACACTATCATTTCGTACACTTTAAGGTTGCTGTTATAACACTATTTCACATTAACATATCATGGATCACGATACCACAATCTAACACATTGGTTTCACATGTTTGCGTAATTACTCATTCACATAGTTCTCTTTTTACACATTGCACGTTTACACATATTCACACTACACAAATTACACATATCCACATTCACATTTTTCAATTTAGTGCCGTGACACATAGTCCAAACCACCATTAGAAGGACACATCACATTCACATAACACATAGACGCCACCTAGGCAACACAGTGACGACTCTTGGACTGCGCAGACCGGGAGAACAAGTCTCCACCCTAACCAGTGGTACTTGTCCACCTCCAGGATTTCATCCTAATGCCCTTAGGATCTTAACACATTGAACCTTCCCATGGTAACTTTTCCATGGTACGGTTCCACGGCCCTCTATGGAAGCAGTATCACACATGGCACATTCTTACACATTACACATTCCGATTTTAACACACATATTACTCATGGTATACACGTGTCTTCACATTCTCTCACTTATACACATGGCTCTGTTTTCCTACTCATGATACTACTGTTGACAGAAATCAAACATTCAATACTTTATGCTAATCAGGTTGAAACATACATTATCAAACCACATTCATGATAACATGCATTAACCACTCGTTTTCACATGGAAGTCTCATATTGCCTTTTTATGTTATCCAAGTCATGTGAAGATTTAACCACACACTGTTTGCATGTTTATCACCACACATCCAAATTTTCACATTTTTCTGAGTCATATTTGCATTTACAGAAATTAAAACATTCAATTTCATGCCATTCATAATTCAATTTATCATGGAACATAACATGAATATCAGATTTGACATTTCACAGATCTGAATCTATCATACACATTGTTATAGGAATTTTCCCCGAATTTATTGCACAACATACAATTTACTGTGGATTTTTTTGAGAATCCTACACATGCCTTCTATTTATATTGCAGAAATTACAGTAAATCACACGAACATGAACAAATTCTCAAATTTGTAGGGTATGAATTGACACATATACACATGGTATAAAAAAATCTAGGGTATTTAATTCCTCAAGAATCATGTAGACAGTAGGTGAACATGCATAATCCATTTTCTCAACATGTATTTCAATAAATCTAATAATTTATGCCATTCACCAAAAAGCACAGAAAGTTCCACACACATCACATTGTCTATTTTACATAACATATACGATTACATTATATCCTCATGTGAAAACACTTCGGAAATTAATCATATAGAAGGGAGAACAGCTCACTGTTCTGTCCTGAAAAACTTAACGGCACAGTCTGGCCGTTAACGGAGCTTAACGGCATTGTCGCATGCCGCCAACTGAAGATCTTAACGGCAAGAGAACTTGCCGTCAAGTTCAGGTCTGAACAAAACACAGACCCGAGCTCCAAGAACAAGAGAGGTTGGGGGATCCAGGACACGATAAAATCTCATAAAAATAGTAAAACCCTACTAGACTCATACATGGACGAAATGTATGGGTTACTTGCCTCTAAATAAATCTTTAAAGGGATCAAAGAGGCTGATGAAGCTCTCCTTGGGCAGTCCCAAGAAGCCTCCAAAACACCACTCCTTCGGGTTCTTGGTCGATCTCCACAGCAGGTTGGAGTCGGGGAAGCCTTCCTTTAGGCTCCAGCTAGCTTCCAGTTGCTGTAGGTCGCTGGATGAGCTCCAATTTGCGGGATCAAAGCATGCAAACTTCAGGTTTTCTCACAGCTAGAGTTAAGGTTTCCTCTCCTCTTGCAAAAGAGCCAAGAGAGGTCTTCCTGGTTGCAAAGGGGTTTGGTTTATAGGAGAAGGGGTTTGGGATATCCCAAAGGGGTGATGGGATGGCCTGATAGCCGTTGGGGACATCTTCCCAATGGCTGGGCTTGCTTGCCCCCGGAATTTCGGGGTCTGCTGCACTGAGTTTCAGAGAGCTAGACGTCCACATCTATGGACGTTCACATAAGCATTGGCATCCATCGAGGTGGACGCTGGCTCATCATGGATGTCCATCCATGTTGACGCCAATTGGCCCTTCGGCCAGAACTTAAAATCATGCAGAAAACCATGCTTAACTTATACATATATACATGAAACCTAGGTAGTATAAGGTGTACACTACCACATCATGCATTCAAATAATATTTATTATCTAATTACACATATGCATAAACATGGTCACACATAACATGACTCAACGCAAAATAAATAAAATGGCAACAAATTCGAGGGCCTTAAAATTTTAACTAGTTACCCATGGTTCTAACCACATCTCACATAGGTAGGATAACTGACTCTAGTCGAGGCTGGTCAACCTAGATCATCCTATTCTTAAGAACAACCTAGGCTCTGATACCACAAAACTGTCACGCTCCGACGCGGAATATCAGAATGTGAGGCAGTTGCAAGTAAACGGGTACAGAGCATGTAATAGACATCAAACCATTAGACAAAGAATAAATACTAAAGCAAATGCATCTCATTAATAATTCTTCAAATGTCTATTATAACCACTAAGATCAGAGCCATTCTATAGGGCCCAATATATTGAATAAAAGCAAAAGACTAAACTCAAACTTTAACATAATACTAAGACACTAGGGTACTCTTGACTTCACTCTTGGTCATTCCCTTCCTCTTGTGTGTAAGTATCTTCCTCGGTCTCACCTGAGAACACATGACAAATAACGCAGGGTGAGCGATAACGCCCAGTAGGACTTCAATCTCATGATCAGGCATGCTTTAAATAATTAATGTATTAAAGAGTAGATTAACTAATGATAGAGAGCAAGAGTCAAGTAATGTAAGAGGTAGCACAATAGCATGTGATTGAAATAGCACAAGTTTCCAAATATAGCACAGAGTAGGGTGGCCATAGCACAAATAGCATAATATAGTTCACGATAGCAAAATGAGTCGAGTATATAGCATAGCACTTTGATTGTCATTTAGATAGTCGAGATAGATAGATAGCACTTGAGTGTAATGCCAAACACTCTGGTCAATTAACTCCGGCAGGCAAATAGCACTTTTGGGCGCACCTCCCAAGACCAGACCGGGCCCCTTATATGTTGCCAGGTATTAGTTATATTGTTTATCTTTAGACAATCAGTCAATGACCAATAGAGAGTACCAAGAAATAGATGAGAGTACTAGATGAATAGATGAGTGTATAGAGAACGTGAATAGATGAGTGAGTAGAGTATGGATGAGAACTATAGGTCATTGCACATGAAACGACAATTAAACGAGCGATAGTAACAGTTGCACAACACGTGCAATTGTTGTTGGCAGACAGGTCGAATTTACTACCCTCCCACTGGCCATGTTATGCACAGGTCTAGAGGGTCCGACGTGATTGAAGCTAAGAGAGAGCATTCTAAGGCCGTTTGGATCTTACTGATCCCTTGTCACACCCCGACGCGGAATATCAGAACGCGAGGCAGTTGCAAGAAAAGGTTATAGAGCGAGTACTAGACATCAAACCATTGCACAGTGAATAATACTAAAGCAAATTCATTTCATTAATACTTTTCAAGTCTAGTTACAACCACTAATATCAGAGCCAATCTATGGGGCCCAATTACATTGAAAGAAGGTAAAAGACTAAACTTCAAACTTAACTACTACAACGCTAAACATAGCAATATGACACTAGGGTACTCATGACATCACTCCAGGTCGTTCCCGTCCTCGTGAGTGTATGGTTCATCCTCGGTCTCACCATAGAACACAACGACAAATAACGCAGGGTGAGCGAACATCGCCCAGTAGGACTTAAATCTCAGGCTCAAGCAGGCTTTAAGTAATTAATGCATTAAAGGCAGAGTAACTAATGATAGAGCGAGAGAGAGTGTCAAGTAAAATATAGCAGGACAGTACGTGAACGAAATAGAAAGACTTTCCAAGAATAGCACAAGTGTTGGGAATAGCACAATAATAGCAAGATAGCACAATGTCAAGTATAGCAAGATGACCATGGTACAAATAGCACGAGTATAGCATAGCACTTTGTTGTCCATGGACAACGTGAGAACATAGAACTTTTGATTGTCATATAGATAGTCACGATAGATAGCACTTTGTTGTCAATGGACAACGAGAGAACATAGTACTTTTGATTGTCATATAGATAGTCATGATAGATAGCACTTGAGTGTAATGCCAAACACTCTGATCATTTAACTCCCATGGGCACTAGCACTTTCGGGCACACATCCCAGGACCAGATCGGGCCCTTTATATTGCCAGGCATTAGTTATATTGTTTATCTTTAGACAATCAGTCAGTAGCCAATATAGAGTACCAAGAAGTAGATGAGAGCACTAGATGAATAGACGAGATAGTAGAGTGAATGTGAATAGACGAGCGAGTAGAGTACAGATGAGAGCTAGTGGACATTGCACGTAACACGTCGAGTAAATAGGCGATAGTAACAGTTGCACAACACGCGCACTTGGTGTTGGCAGTCAGGTGGAACTCACGACCCTACCACTGGCCATGTTAAGCACAGGTCCAGAGGTCCGGCGTGATTCAAGACAAGAGTGATTTTCTAATAGCCGTTTGGATCATATTGATCCCTAATGGGTGTAATAGATGTTAGGGTACAACCGGCTTGTCGACCATGTAGGAATCTATGGACAGAGGAAACTTACGGAGGCCTTGAACAAAGACTTACTAGTCCGGCAGAAGGAGTTTCCGACGGAGAGTTCGTCCAAGTCAAGAGAGTGTATATAGAAACAAGTGCTCGACATTCTAGAGGAGTTCTAGAACAGTGGAGTGTCGATATCGATATTCCCAAAACATCGCGAGAAACGATAGACAAGTATAGGGTAATTTAATTACATAAATTACCAGATGTATTATGAAATAGTTCAAGCCAAATTATGCCATAATTGGATGGTTCAAAGTGTGTGTATATGTCATGAAATTGTAGATAGAAAAGATCATGTGCATGTATTTTAATCATACATAATTGTTCAATTTAGAACATGTGTTATTTTCTGTGTGTATGACCGTTAAACAAGAGTACAAGCACTGTAGAAAATCAAGCGTTGTTGAGACAAGGGTTTATTTCAAAAGAACCCAGATCGTGACGTACCCTGATGAGGGTCGCGACCGGGTCAACTGAGATTGTGACAGAGTCTGGTACAGATCGCGACTGGCTTATCGGTTCGAGCAGGCAGATCGCGACGGATCGCATGAGGATCGCGACGGCCTAGTCAGAAGATCGCGACGACAGGTTCTGTCGCGATCATATCGCGACAGAGCGCTCTGTCACGACAGACCTTGTGAACGTGGCCTATCGGACCGTCGCGTTCACAGGGTCTGCGCCCAGTCCGAACAGGGAAAGGACATTACATTGGACTGCGGGCCAGAACTTGTCCTATTTGACACAGGGTGATTCAGAAATTCACAACTAATTGTATAGACAACGAAAAATCATGACACTAGTTGCAAAACGACCTAGACATGCATGGATACTTACAATAAATAGGAATTGGAAAACAATCAGGGTTTGGTCATGTTTTGAACATGGGTATTTATGAAAAACATGAAACAGTACGTAGTTGAGATCAACGATTTAAATTTGCAAGATAGGATGAATCAAATTTAGGGCTTTTAGGGGAAAAAGATGCCTAACATGCATCAGTTCCTACAGTAAAAATCTCGTGGCATGGGGTGGAGTATACAAGGAGATCAAGAATTTAGAAGAGGGTTTGAGGTCATGTAAGTTGCAGAACTTGAAAAATCAAGAATGAAAGATATGCTCGATGAAAAATATGAAACCAAGGGCTTTTGTTCCTGATAGATGAGACATCCTACAGAAAAAGTTTCATGGTTTATGCTCGTGAGAATGCCTACCTTTGATCATTTTCCTCTTCTAGGGTTAAGACTTGAAGAACTCGGGGAAGAACTTGAGAGATTCTTCCTCTCCACGAATTCTCCTCCTCCTGGCCTCTTCTCCTGGTCTAGGAACCTCTTGGCATGAGCTAGGGCCGGCCATGAGGGTTTAAGAGAAGTATTTAAGCTTCTCCCTATTCCCTTTCCTAGTTTAAGTCTAATTCCTATTAAATTCTGAATTTCCTATTTCCTCTCCTCTTTTTAAGCAAGAGATCTTCTATTTGGGTTGGGAGAGAGGGGATTTCGTGGCCAACCCATTAGGGTAGGTTTAGGAATCCAATCTTAACTCAAACTAGCTATTTAATGCATTAAATATCTATTTTCTATTTTAGTAATATTCTAGTTACGAATTTTGGGTATTTCTCTATTATTCCTCTTTTTAAAATCTCTATTTTAGCCCAGTCATTTCTAATGGGTCAATATAGCAAAGCCCATTACTCCTTTTTTTAATGGGTTTTATTTAATTCTCTCTTATTTGATTTCCTAATTGATTTAACACATCTTCCTTTTATTTGATTTATAATTAAATAATATAAATATTTAATTTTTTTCTCCATAAATTTAGGTTTGCTACATCCCTAAAGGGTATCATAGGTATTAGGGTACAACCAGCTCGTCGACCATGTGGGAATCCATGGACAGAGGAGTCTTACGGAGGCCTTGAACAAGGATTCAGTAGTCCGACAGAAGGAATATCTGACGGAGAGTTTGTCCAAGTCAAGAGAAAGTGTGTATAGAAACAAGTGCTAGATGTTCCAGAGGAATTCTAGAGCAGTGGAGCGTCGATAACGGTATTTCCAAACCATCGCGAGAAACGGAGACAAGTCCATTAAAAATAGGGCAATTTACATACATTATTAAAGTAATTTACCAGATATATTATGAGATATTTTCAGGCCAAGTCAAGTCATATTGGATGGTTACAAGTGTGTGCATGTGACAAAGAAATCATAGATATGAAGAGATCATGTGTGTGTCTTTTTAAATCATTCAATATATGCTTATTTTTATAACAACTTTATTTACCGCGTTTAAGTCTGTTAACAAAGAGTATAATCACTGTAGAAGGATAGAGTACCAAAAATCAAGGGTTTTCATGCAAAAGTCCATAACGCGACGTACCCCTATAAGGATCGCGATAGGATTCTGCCAGATCGCAACAGGGACAGTCAAAGGTCGCGACGGGTCGTTCAGAACTGGCAGCCAGAACGCAACGCCAGTGCCTGTCGTGTTCAGAACGCGACAAGGTTGCTGGTCGCGATCAGCCCTGAGAACGTGGCCTATCGGGCCGTCGCGTTATCAGGTCCTGCGCCTGTGTCCGAGCGGGAAAAGGTCCTTGCCTTGGATTTGATGAACAGTCCATCCCCATGTCCTTTTCATTTAAGTACTTGCCTATTTTGGTGATAAACAAAACACTGTCAAAAGTTTTTCTAACCTCGTTTATCTAGCCATAAGCACAGGAATTACCCAAAGAAAGTCAAGCATTTGTGGTAAGTCTTCCATACATCTTTTTTTTTAGAAGAGCCATAATAATTCCTTCATTAACTATAACGATTTCCTCACCAGAACAACGATTTACTTGAAAGATTGAATAACCTTGTTGTGTCAAACAAGTCGAAATTATAACGACTCTGTAAGTTATCGTAACGACTTCTTCAGAAGTTATAACGACTTGCTCATTATAACGACTCTGTAAGTTATCGTAACGACTTCTTCAGAAGTTATAACGACTTGCTCATTATAACGACTCTGTAAGTTATCGTAACGACTTCTTCAGAAGTTATAACGACTTGCTCATTATAACGACTCTGTAAGTTATCGTAATGACTTTTTCAGGAGTTATAACGACTTGCTCATTATAACGACTCTGTAAGTTATCGTAACGACTTCTTCAGAAGTTATAACGACTTGGTCATTATAACGACTCTGTAAGTTATCGTAACGACTTCTTCAGAAGTTATAACGACTTGCTCATTATAACGATTCTGTAAGTCATCATAACGACTTCGTCAGAAGTTACAACGACTTGCCATGTTTCATAACGATCTCCTTTATCATCTGTTATAGAACGACTTGGTTGTGGTAACGATTTCATAAGTTATCATAACGACTTCTTATCAGTCTACAACAACTCGATAATAACGATTCTATCAGATTTTCACAACGACTGCATAAGTCATGTTTCCATTAATTAAATGTTTTTCCTTGATTTAAGCTACGTTGAATAGTCAAAGTCGCATCTCGTCTGTTTGACTGCCATGCATTTAATAAAGACTGAACGTATCTCTGCATGGACACAGAACATATCTTCCATTCTCGTGTATTCTCTGCATGCATCTTTTAGAACGATAAGTGTTACTACTATATTGCGTCTATCTGCTGACGTTGATGACATCGGAGATGTATAGCTGTCTACCTTAAAGCTATAGTTAGCTGTCTACCATTAAAGCTCAACCTTGTAGACCTTAAGGATGTAATATCCTACAACACTGGACGCAGAAAGGAACTACAAGCAAACTCAGAAGATCTTATCACTTTGCGTGTTCAAAGAACAAAAGACTGTTGACAGGAAGCTTCCTCAAATCCTTCAGTCTAACGTACACCAAAGCCGTGAGACAACGGTCATCTCCTTGTCCTTATTCAAATTAGAGATACAAATACAGATGAAGCTTGAAGACAAACAGAGACTATTTTGATTTCTGATTCAAGGGCGGCTAGATCTCTAAGCTTTCACGTCTTCGAAAGTTCTCTAGAGCCAAAAATTCACTCTTTCATCTTCGCTCTTAGCTCCCTGTGCTGTGTGAAGAAAACAAAAGGAAAAGCTAGTTTAGTTCTGAGAGAGTGCACTCTGTGTAGATCTTCGACTCTCAGTGCTTGTAGCTTCAGATTAAGTTTTGTAAAAGCTTGATCTAGGGGCTAGTCTTTTTCTTTCAAGAATTTCCTGTGTTATCCCTTCGTGTGTGAAGGAAGACCTGGTGGTTTCCAGGGTGGTGTTTTCCCTTCGGAGTAAAGGAAGACCTGGTGGTACCAGGGTGTTGTGTTCCCTTCAGGGGTGAGGAAGAAGACCAGCTGAGCTGGGTGGTGGTTGTTTGTCCATAGGGGGACTGTACCCTAGTTAGTGAAATCCTGAGGGTTGCTCAGGGACTGGACGTAGGACTCCTAAGGAGAGGAGATCCGAACCAGGATAAATTTCTGTGTTGTGTGATTGTCTTCTTTGTGTGATTGCTGTTTTTACTAACCATTACTAATCCTTTCAAGAACTCTTTATGTTTGTTCTGAGTTCAGGTTTTTATCAGCTAGGATTATTTTAAAGACCCATTCACCCCCCCTCTGGGTTAGCCAACCGGGCAACAAGTGGTATCAGAGCGAGTCTCTTCGACAAAGAACAAGATCCAACGATCTGAAGAGTAAAGATCCATGGCAGCCCAAGGTCACTTCGAAGGTCAGTCTGTCAACAGACCTCCTTTGTTCGACGGTGAAGATTATACGTATTGGAAGACCAGGATGGATACTTTCTACAAGGCCACGATTATCAAATCTGGTCAATAGTGGAAGAAGGTGATCTGGTCGTCACAAATGAGAAAGCACAATGGACAGATGAAGATAGAGAAGAAAATCTCCTTGAACTGTAAAGCTAAGAGCATTCTATGTTGTGCTCTAAGCAAGAAGGAGTTCAACAGAGTTTCAGCATGCAAATCCTCCATGGAAATGTGGGAAAAGTTAAGGATTACATATGAAGGTACAGACAAAGTAAAGGAGACAAGAATCGACATTCTTGTCACTCAGTATGAAAGATTTCAAATGCAAACAGGGAGTCTATTACCCAAATGTTTAGTAGATTTACTGACATCACTAATGGCCTAGCAAGTCTAGGAAAGTCATATGAGATTGCAGATATGGTAAGGAAGATTCTGATCCTTGCCATCTTCATGGACGGCAAAGGTCACAGCTATCGAAGAAGCTAATGATCTTAAGAGAATGTCAGTAGAAAAACTCATCGGGTCTCTCATGGCCCATGAAATAAACATGGAAAGACTAGGAGAATCCTCCAGTAGAAAGAAGCAGTCAAATGCGCTTAAAGCTAATGGGGACTCATCAGAAGAATCCTTAGATAACAGTGAAGATAGCAAAGATAGTGATGATGAAGAAGCCATGCTCTCAAGAAGATTGCAGAGAATCTTGGCCAAGAAGAAGAAGTTCCAGTCTGGTAGGAGGGTACTTCAAGAAAAACAAAGATCTCAAGAGACCAGATGGAAAAGATCAGAAGAGGAATGAGCCACTTTGCTATGAATGCAAGAAACCTGGACATATCAAGGCAGACTGTCCAATGCTAAAGAAAAATGATCACAAGAAGAAGGACAGCTCCAAGAAGGTCAGAAGATTCAAAAAGAAAGCCATGGCAGCTGCATGGGAAAACAGCAGCGACTCAGACAGTGAGTCAAGCTCCAGCAGTGAAGAAGAAGAAGCCAACCTGGCTCTTATGGCAAATACCGAGGATAAGGTAACATCTGATTCCTCTTTCGATTCCTGTAATGACTCAGATTCGGACAATTTGGAAAGTGCATTTAATGAACTCTACGATAAGTATAAAGAAGTGTCTAAACTACTTAAGCTAAGCAAGAAAAATATCACCTGTCTCGAAATACCAACTCAGATTTAAAATCTGAAAATAAAGAACTAGAAAAAACAAATAATGGAGCTTAAGAGAAGAAATGAACTATTATGTGAAAACTTAAAAGACAAGAACAGACAAATCATTGACCTAGAAAAACAGAAAGCTCAGATGATTTAAGAAAAAGGTAAATGAATTAAATGAAGAGAAAACAATACACTAGCAAGCACCTTAGAAAAGTTTACAATGGAAAGAATTCCTTATTATAAAAGGTGCTAGAAGATCTGGTAAGAATAAACGAGGTTTAGGTTACATACCTCCAGTAAATGAAGAAGAAGAAATAATCTATCCAGAAAAATATCCAACTCCTAAGTTCACTCCAGAACAAGATGTAGCATATAAAGCGAATTTTAAGTACATAGAAAGAGTAACAATAACATCATACTGTAGTCACTGTAACAAGCTAGGACATTTAAAATTCACTTGTCCAAAAGACATAAGAGTGGATAATAAAAAGTAAAAAGTAATGATACTGACACAAGGACCAAAAGAACTGGGTACCTAAATCTTGATGTCTTATCTCAGGTTAATCTCGAGCATCCAAATGGTATTTGGATAGTGGATGCTCAAGCACATGACAGGAAACCTGAAGCTTTTCTCCCCTCTCCAAGATGAAGAAGGAACAGTCATTATGGGGATATGGAAAAGGAAAGTAGTAGGCAGTGGATCAGTAAACAGCAAAGAGAAAAAACAGTCATAGAAGATGTGCTGTTAGTCAAAAGGTTTAAAGCACAACCTCATAAGTATTAGTCAGCGTGTGTGATAGAGGACTCAAATCAAATTCAAAGAGTCAAATGTAGCATACTAAAGGATGGAGCAGTCATCTTGAAGCAAATAGA